>SJXQ01006425.1:701764-752653 GCA_006408695.1 Aepyceros melampus
ATGAGGCTCCTAGAAGAAATGCCTTCCCAAAATGATGCAAAGTCTGATGCATGAATTGCCAAACTCCATTTCCGCCCATATTAAGCTATTTTGGCTTAGAGCAAGCAGCCTTCATTTTACTGGACTGGACTGGCCTTTATTTGCAGTTGTTTAGGTGTTGTGAATCATTTGTATACTTTGGGTTCCTTGCCTTCTGCAAACAGATGTTTTAGCTGCGCAACTAGTTGAGTAATTAGAGAGATGGACACAGCCCTGTATGTACAGACAGAACACATACCACTTGGGGAGGATTTGGACCTTTCCTTTTTCAAATCATCAATTGCCAAACCCTCCCGACCGTTGGGCAACTCAGATAAAGGTGTCAAGTGAGCTGAGCAGTGAAGAATTTATATGTGCAGCTAACTCTGCTCGTCCTGCAATAAAACATCTTCCCATGGGGCCAAAAACTGGGGGGGTGGGGGGTGGGGAAGGCTTATAAAAATGATGCTGTGTTCTCAGTCACTGACTCCCCAGCTCTCCCTGGATTTCTGAGAACCTGCCAGGAGAAACTGTTGACTGGGTGGAAGTTTCAAGAAAGGCAGAACAGAAATCAGCACAAGCCCTCCTTGAGCGACTTTTATTTCTGTTTGGAGGAAGGGAACACTTTGTTAGAATAACAAATCGTGGCTGCTTTTCAAGAGCAGAAAACAGTTCGTGTTCCGAAGGCAGATTCATTTTTAAGAGTGTGAATCATTTGGTTTAGGTTTTTTGCTTTTTTTTTTTTTTCTCTTGTGGTGGAGGCTTGGAGATGATTAAATGTCTTGTCTGCAGGAAATTACCAGGAGATTCGAGTATTTTCCCAGATCAGGCTCAGATGGTACACAGCTTTGGGTGTAACACAAGAAAGCTCTGTTACCAGGCGATCCTTCTGCAGCGATACCCTCCACCTCTCCCAGCCTGTCAAGCTTCTTGCTCAACAAGCCTTTTTTTGGGGGGGGGGCGTGGGGAGGGGTGGTGAGTGTTGCCTCCATTTAAGAAACTGAAATAACTTGCTCAGTCCCTCCATGAGCTTTTTAAGACAGTTTTATCAAGCCTACTTCCCTGTTGGCCTCCTCCCACTAGCCTTCACAGGAAAAGCTCTTGGCTCTTTTCCCCAAGATTTCCTTTAAGCCCGGCTTGTTTTCCTCAGGGACACAGATGTCTCAAGGAATGAGAGAGGCAGAGGTCTGAACTAATGCTCACCAATTTGGTGTGGTGACATTTATGGTCTTTGTAGAGCTGTTTGCTGAGAAGGCAGGGTGGTTCTGTGTTGGGTTTACTCCTGAAGCACATCAGTAAAACGAAGAACGGGCAATTAAATGCTGGCCAGGGACAACCACGGGGTCCAAGGCCTTGCTTTGTGCAATGTTTACAGAAATGTGCAGTTTCTGATAATCTTAGAGATGTTCTGCTCCCCAAGCTAGTTTTCTGAATCTTTTCTGAAAGGCACCTGGTCATGTGAAGCACCTCTTAGCTGTATAATCAAATAGGAGTGCTCTGGGTGAATAGAAACACTGTGATACTCTGAGGTCACTGAGAGGAAGCAAAGGGAATCTTTTTTTTTTTTCTTTTTTTCCAGCTACTAAAACACAATGGTAATCCTAGTTGAATATAATGAAACTTTATGGAAATTACATGGAGAATTTCCCCAAAAGTTTTTTTTTTTTTCTTAAGATATAAACGACAAAGGATTGTTTCCCAGTATACTTAGCATTTGATTGCCATGCAGTTTTGATTTTTTTTTAGAGTTGGGTACGTTGCAGAGGGTGATATTGTCTTTTCATACCCTGCTGCTCTGTGTGACAAGCAGAGGAAGACTCGTTTTTTGCAAAGATTTCTATCTGGATGTCTTCCAGAAGATACAGAAGATAGAGGGTCAGTGGAGGGAACAGACAGATGCAGGTACTGTGGAACTCAGTGTTGGGGAAAACTCATATATGATTTCCCTGCAAGTGTAGCCCAAAAGCCTTTTAGAATTGCCTCACGATTGACTTTTAGTAGTCAGCTTGCATACAGCAATCATACCCATCACAAGGGTCTCCCTCTTCACAGAGCACCTTTCCGGGCAAGATACCAAACATCAGGGGAGTGTGTAGGTGACATTGCTTATCACATCTCTGAAAGTTTGCCTTGTGCTGCTTTTTCTTTAAAAAAGAAAAAAAAAAGTGACCACTTGATTTCTTAGTCACATTTACAAAAGATCCCTTTGTATTCACCTACGCTGTTATAACTACAAAACTTTAATGTTTCCAAGGATTGAGGCTTTATGTAGGTTTTTGAGGATGAATGATTATCTATTGAGTTAGCTTTCAGATAAAGTCTGATTTTGAACCTCGGTTTGTCTAGCCTAGAGTAAAGGTCTCATATTAACATGTTATAATTGATGATGGCAATCAGTAGCTACTTCCTGAGTCTTTGCCAAGCACAGAAATCCACATCTTACCAAGCTTTCTTAGACAGTCTGTTGCATGAGAATACCCTTCAGAGAGCCTATTTCTCAGGGTCTCGGGTATGACCTAGAAATCTGTGTTTTAAGAAGCATCTCAGGTGGGTCCTTAGACTCTGCCTGGGGACACAGTTGCCTTTTCATTTATTATCCTTTAAAATCTTGACAATAAGCCCGGGGCAGTAGATGCAGTTATCATCTCTGTTTCACAGATGAGGAAGCACAGGTTCAGAGAGGTTCAGTAGCTCCTCTGGGTCACACAGCTACTAAGTGGGACTTAAAACCTGTGACGGTCCAAACTCAGTGACCTTGGCGCTTATGATAATGTTCTCTTAACAGTTTGGATCTAGTGACCCCTCCCCCGACTCTGTGCCACACCCTTCCCTGCTGGGACATCATAGGTATGTGGTGGGTGGCTGCAGTCCATGAGGGCCTCTTGTGGCCAAATGTAGGGAGGTTGCGTGGAGTGTAGGGATTCATGTTCATCGTGGAGGAGCGTCTGGCTCATTTGCCTTCAGTTCTCTAACTGCTGAGCCAAGATGACAAAAGGTCAGATTGAGTACTTTGGTGGTGAGGTGCTTTTCAGCCCTGCAGCTTTTGGAATCCTTAAGGAATCTCTGTGTCTTCCAGGGGCTCCTTCCACATTCCCGTGTCTCCTCTTTCTTTTTCTCCAGACACTTCCTTCAGGCTCTTCCCACAAGACTGTTCACAGTTCACACGCCCAACAGGACTGAATACCTTTCCCTATTGCCCGTAAGCTGAGCTCACACGGAGCCCCTCTTTTTCCTCCATCTTTTGCATAACCACCTCCCCCAGATAGATTCCTGCAGAAAGAAAACAGCAAGGGAAGGTTGTAAAGAAAGGAGCAGAGGCGAGAAGGAGCTTCATTTTCTGTCTCCAGCTTGATTCCCCCTTGGCCTGACCTGACCTGATTTCTCTTGCCCCTGGGCTCATGGACCGGGGCTGATTTCCACTTGCTTAATTGCTGCAGGACTGTGATACAGGGCAAACCACTTAACCTCATGCACTTTGCCTCCATTATCTGTAAAATGGAATGTTCTTGTCAACCCTTTCTCCTTTGGCTACTAGTGACATAACGTCTGTGAGAACACTCTAGACTTTGTTCAGACACATTTTGAAGCCATGATCCCGTTGCCTCCTAGCAGTGGTTTCCCTACAGTGTCCTAGGAAACACCTGTATGGCGAATGGTTCTGCTAAACAAGAAAGCAAAAACATGGTTCCATGTGTATTTGGAAGACGCAATATCCTTTAACTCTTTTCTGAGACATCGCAATTCGTACTAGCATATTCAAGGCTCTGAGCCCTGGAGTAGGGAAAGTTTTAACTATGACTTCTCACCTTCACTCATAGCTCAGTTGGTAAAGAATCCGTCTGCAATGCAGGAGACCTGGGTTTGATCCCTGGGTTGGGAAGATCCCCTGGAGAAGGGAAAGGCTACTTACTCCAGTATTCTGGAGTAGAGAAGTCCATGGACTATGCAGTCCACAGGATCGCAGAGTCAGACACGACTGAGCGACTTTGACTTCACTTCTGTTTGTACCTTCCCTTTTAATGTGACCCCAGAACCCCTTTTGTAGCCTGGCTCACTAACATGCTGCAAATGCACTTGGGGCAAATCCGTTACACATCAGGATGTCAGCTCTTCTTTTAAGTAGCCTTTAGACAAGTCAGGAAAGATATACCCAATTGAATGCAGAGTTCCAAAGAATACCAGGGAGAGATAAATAAGCCTTCCTCGGTGATCAAGGCAAAGAAATAGAGGAAAACAACAGAATGGGGAAGACTAGAGATCTCTTCAAGAAAATTAGAGTTACTAAGGGAACATTTCATGCAAAGATGGGCACAATAAAGGACAGAAATGGTATGGACCTAACAGAAGCAGAAGATATTAAGAAGAGCATACAAGCATACACAGAACTATACAAAAAAGATTTTCATGACCCAGATAATCACAATGGTGTGATCACTAACCTGGAGCCAGACATCCTGGAATATGAAATCAAGTGGGCCTTAGGAAGCATTGCTACGAACAAAGCTAGTGGAGGTGATGGAATTCCAGTTGAGCTATTTCAAATCCTGAAAGATGATGCTGTGAAAGTGCTGCACTCAATATGCCAGCAAATTTGGAACACTCAGCAGTGGCCACAGGACTGGAAAAGGTCAGTTTGCATTCCAATCCCAAAGAAAGGCAATGGCAAAGAATGCTCAAATTACCACACAATTGTACTCATCTCACATGCTAGCAAAGTAATGTTCAAAATTCTCCAATCCAGGCTTCAACAATATGTGAACTGTGAACTTCAGATGTTCAAACCAATTGAATGCAGAGTTCCAAAGAATACCAGGGAGAGATAAATAAGCCTTCCTCGGTGATCAAGGCAAAGAAATAGAGGAAAACAACAGAATGGGGAAGACTAGAGATCTCTTCAAGAAAATTAGAGTTACTAAGGGAACATTTCATGCAAAGATGGGCACAATAAAGGACAGAAATGGTATGGACCTAACAGAAGCAGAAGATATTAAGAAGAGCATACAAGCATACACAGAACTATACAAAAAAGATTTTCATGACCCAGATAATCACAATGGTGTGATCACTAACCTGGAGCCAGACATCCTGGAATATGAAATCAAGTGGGCCTTAGGAAGCATTGCTACGAACAAAGCTAGTGGAGGTGATGGAATTCCAGTTGAGCTATTTCAAATCCTGAAAGATGATGCTGTGAAAGTGCTGCACTCAATATGCCAGCAAATTTGGAACACTCAGCAGTGGCCACAGGACTGGAAAAGGTCAGTTTGCATTCCAATCCCAAAGAAAGGCAATGGCAAAGAATGCTCAAATTACCACACAATTGTACTCATCTCACATGCTAGCAAAGTAATGTTCAAAATTCTCCAATCCAGGCTTCAACAATATGTGAACTGTGAACTTCAGATGTTCAAGCTGGATTGAGAAAAGCAGAGGAACCAGAAATCAAATTGCCAGCATCCCTTGGATCATCAAAAAACCAAGAGTTCCAGAAAAACATCTGCTTTATTGCCTGTGCCAAAGCCTTTGACTGTGTGGGTCACAACAAACTGTGAAAAATTCTTCAAGAGGTGGGAATACCAGACCACCTGACCTGCCTCCTGAGAAATCTGTATGCAGGTCAAGAAGCAACAGATAGAACTGGACATGGAACAAGAAACTGGTTTCAAATAGGGAAAGGAGTACGTCAAGTTTGTATATTGTCACCCTGCTTATTTAGTTTACATGCAGAGTACATATCATGAGAAATGCTGGACTGGATGAAGCACAAGCTGGAATCAAGATTGCCCGAGGAAATGTCAATAACCTCAGATATGCAGATGACACCACTCTTATGGCAGAAAGTGAAGCACTAAAAAGCCTCTTAAGGAAAGTGAAAGAGGAGAGTGAAAAGATTGGCTTAAAGTTCAACATTCAGAAAAGTAAGATGATGGCATCCTGTCCCATCACTTTATGGCAAATAGATGAGGAAACAATTGAAACAGTGAGAAACTTTATTTTTGGGGGCTCCAAAATCACTCCAGGTCATGACTGCAGCCATGAAATTAGAAGAGGCTTACTCCTTGGAAGAAAAGTTATGACCAACCTAGGCAACATATTAAAAAGCAGAAACATTACTTTGCCAACAAAGATCTGTCTAGTCAAAGCTTTTGTTTTTCCAGTAGTCATGTATGGATGTGAGAATTGGACTACAAAGAAAGCTGAGTGCTGAAGAATTGATTGCTTTTGAACTGTGATCTTGGAGAAGACTTTTGAGAGTCTCTTGGACTGCAAGGAGATCTAACCAGTCCATCCTAAAGGAAATCAGTCCTGAATATTCACTGGAAGGACTGATGCTGAAGGTGCAACCCCAGAACTTTGGCCACCTGATGCAAAGAACTGACTCATTTGAAAAGATCCTGATGCTGGGAAAGATTGAAAGCAGGAGGAGAAGGGGACAAGAAAGGATGAGAGGTTGGATGGCATCACTGACTCAATGGATATGTATTTGAGTAAGCTCCGGGAGTTGATGATGGACAGGGAAGCCTGGTGTGCTGCAGTCCATGGGGTCGCAAAGAGTTGGATATGACTGAGTAACTGAAGTGAACTGAGACAACTCATTCCTTCTCTGAATCTCACTTGCCTTTTCTGTGAAATGAGAATACAGAAAGTTCCCTAGATACAAATGAGTTCCCTTCCAGTACTGTATTCCTAAGTCCAATTTGTTCATAAGTCCCAACAAAGTTAGCCTAGGTACCCAACTAACACAATTGGCTGTATAGTACTGGACTGTATGTAGTAGGTTTGCAATACTTTTCACACAAATAATACACAAAAAAGCAAACATACAGAAACAGTAAAACATTTTTAATCATGCAATACAGTACCTTGAAAAGCACAGTAGTGTAGTACAACAACTGGTGTACAGGAGCTGGCATGGAGAGTTACTGACGGGAAGAGGGAGACGAGCTGGGAGATGGTAGAGTTGAAGGATCATTAACAGTAGGAGACAGGGCCAGCTGCATCTCACTCATGCCTGATGGTGATGGAACACATGTTCGCATGTTTGAAAGTTCATAACTTGAAAGTTCGTATGTACAGGACTTTCTGTAGTAGTGAGACCTGCGTTACAGAGTTCTGGGTACTCTGTAAGGAAATAAACTAATAGATGCAGGGATCACCTTCCACTGGGGAGGAACATTTGCATGAGTGCCTCATTCCCTCCTTCCTGTGTTTCCCCCTTCCTTCATTAGGCTTTTCTGCATCCTACTTGCGGCATCTTCCTCTTGCCTCAGTTTCCTTTGCTGCTCTTTCCCCTGAACTGTTCCTATCCTCTTCTTGTTCTCCCTTTTGTCTTTATTTGCTCCCTTGCTGACATCATCCAGTCCATGGCTTTCTGTGATGACTTACATCCATGACTTCCTGCAAAGATTTACATCTTCAGCCTGGACCTCTCTCCTGAGCTCCAGACTTACTCATACAACTCTTTTCTGAGATCTTTATTAGGTGTTCAGAGAGCTTCTTGAACCTGACGTGTGAGAGCACAACTGCAGATATATTCTTCTCCCCAAGCCTTTACCAGGGCAGCCAATGCTGGCCTCCAGCCATCCAGTTGTTTGAGCTAGAAGCTTTTGGCATCTTTGATCTTTCTCTTTTCATACACTCCCATGTCCAGTCTAGTGAAAATGAGTCTTTTCACCTCTCCCTCAAAAACAGCTCCCACATTGGACATGGGAGAGGGAGAGGAAAGACTGATGAAAAGGGAACTAGAAGTCACTTTCTTGGGTACAAAAACTGCTTTACGTTCTTGGTAGAGTATGATTTCATGGGTATAAGCATCTGTCAAAATTGATCAGACTCTGCGTAGAAGATAACGTGTTTGGCTGTAGGTAAATTACACCTCAGTAAGCAATGACAGAAAAGATGTTTATCCCCAAGGGAACACCGCTCACCTTCTCCACAGGCACAACTTTATATAGGTGACCATTGTTTCTCACTTTGATTACTCAGTAACCTTCCCAAATACCTACTGTTTTTAAAGCTTAAATCCATTCTCACCCTTCCCCCATGTAACAGCTTCCATCAGCTTCCCATCCAATAAGAACAAAATCCAAACACTTTACCATGAACATTGAGATGTCTCCCTCTTCCCCGCAATCTTAACAAAGCCTGACCCTAGTCTGCCTCTGTAAGGACACCTTCCTCCCCAGATAGTCATCCCCATGCTCCAGCCCCTCTGGCCCTTCACATCCAAGGTCCTGCCTGCCTCTGGGCCTTTGTATTTGCTCTTCTTCCTGCTTGGAGTGCGCTTCCTCTAGAGCCTGGCCTGGCCAGCAGCTTCTCATCATCAGCATCCTCAGCTTAAATGTCATTCTGCCAAGATGACTTCCTACCTGGCTTTGCTTTACTACTCTCAGCCTGCAACTCACTGTGTTTCTCTTTGCCACATCATGTTCTTTCTTTTTGTCCAGAGCATTTCTCAAGGTATAAAATATTTGATTTTCTAGGTGATTACTGCTGCCTCTCCCTAAATCCCTGACGGGCAGAAACTGTGTTACTCAATGTCCATCCTCAGTGTACAATTTGTGCCACCTTGTAGGGGCTCACAGAGCTGCCTAACCATGACCTTGCTCAGGGTCTGACACAGAAACTACAAGAAAATTGTTACTTAAAATAGATTGTTAAAGTATTTAATATATGTTGTTAAACTAAGCATATTTTTATTACTGTTCTCAACTCCTTTTAGGGGATGGAGGTATGACTGATAAGCTTCATAGCCTCATTGATTCCATGTACTTAATGTTTCTAATTTTCAGATTTTTTTAAATTATAAAACAAGATCAGTGGTAGTTACCCCTTGTGAAAGTCTGTATACCCCACTGAGAAAGGTGTTCTTACAGTACAAGTGAGGCATCCGTGTTTCATCACCTTCTAAAATTGCATCCCCAGCTAATGGTTTTCTTTGAAGACCCCGAGCTTCTGAACTTTCCTGCTGGGGAAGTTTGATCAGATGCAGCTGCTGCTCTGGGATTTCACTCAGAATGCAAAGATTTAAAAAAATCAACTGCAGTTTCCATGAATGGCTTTGGAACTCAGAGGGCAGTAAATACATGTATATTTTAATTTGTTGGAGAAAATTATGCCCAGAGAACAAAGATTAGACTGCATGTAGAGTGCCCCAAATCCTCCCCTCTCTGCTCCCAAAAGCTCTCACCATCATTGCTGGAGTTCTAGTTTAAAAATCAGAGCAAAGGGTTGTGCATTCTAGAAATGGAAGTGGAGGGGTGGGGAAGTCAATAAATATTGGTGGGCATGAGAACATCCTTTTGAGACAAGAAGAAAATAATACAGATGTTTCTGAAAACCCACAAGCCGTGGTTTGTTTATTTGGATTGTCTGTTGAGTTACTAGGACAGGAATAGTACATAGATCTTATTTGCCTGGAGGTCTGGTTAAGGACTAGGGGACCCTATCAGAGCTTGGGGGATTGTGCTGTGATTGATTAGCAATGTCTGCCATGGGCAAGAACCATGTCTGGTTTACACAGAAAGAATTGTTAGATTTTGAAGGCCCTGTGGAGCTCATCCCGTACCGCTCTTGATCTGATAACTACTATGCTGTGGTGGTGGTTGCTGTTCAGTCACTAAGCTGTGTCCAGCTTTTTGTGACCCCATGAACTGGAGCTCACCAGGCTTCCCTGAGCTTCATTGTCTCCTTGGAGTTTCCTCAAACTCCTGTCCATTGAGTCAGTGATGCCATCCAACCATCTCATCCTCTGTGCTTGGGAGGCTTTAAAAAAGTAATCATGAACGTGGCAAAGTAATAACTCTCAAGTTTTTAGGCCTTTGTCCCCTCATGGGTATCATCAGTGTTGTCCACATGGCATACTGCAGATCTTCCTAGGACTGCTTGCTGGGATCTTCCTGTGAAGTTTGGGAAATGCTGCATCACTATAGCCCCTTCTCCAAGAAACATAAAGCACAATAAAAATACTAAACATCTTGAGAAGTCCAAGTGTAAAGAAACCTGAGATTAATTCCCAAACCTGTGTGATCCCAGGATGCTTCTCAGGGACTCCTGTGGCCATCTTATAAAATATTGTTTACACGATGGTGTATAAATGTTTAGTTAAGGCAGAGTATGTTCGTTTCCCATGGCTGCTTTACCAAATTTCCATAAATTGCCTGGCTTAAAGCAATAGTTTATCCTCTCATTGTTCTGGATGTTGGATGTTTAAAAACCAATGTGTTGGCAGGACCATACTCCCTCCAGAGGCTCTGGGAGAGAATTCATTCTTTGCCTCTTCAGGTCCTGACACTGCCAGCAGCCCTTGGCGTTTGGTTTGTGGCCACATCGCTGAAATATCTGCTTCCATCTTCACATTGTCTTCTCCTCTGTGCATGAGTTACATCTCTCTCTGCCTTACTCTAATGAGGACATGTACACAGTGACACATAGGACCCAACCAGATGAGCTGGGATAACTTTCTCCTTTCAAAATCCTCATTTAATTATATCTACAAGGACCCTTTTCCCAAATAAGTAGCATTCACAGGTTCTAGACTTAAGACATGGACATATTTTTAGAGGGACAGTTTTCAACCCTCCAAGGGCCTGTTGACTCAGAAGTCAGGAGACTTGAATCCAGGTTTCATTTTGCCAAGAACTTTTCCTGACTTGCACCCCATCCATATGCTTAAATCAGGTCAGAGTGCATGTCTTTACTGCTCAGAACCTCACTTTCCTCCACTGTAAAATGGGATGTCATTGCATATACTTTATAGTTTTATTATAGAGATTAAATAATACTTGTACAGTGTTTGGCACAGGTGAACATTGAGTAAACATTAGTTTATTACTGTAATTATATATACTATTGTTACAGCTACTAACATTATTATTGTATCCCTTCTCTTTGAACCTTATGGTCAAATGAATTTATGTGGGTGTCTCATCCCTGAAATATCCAGGGTTTCTTTCAAAACTAGAAAACTATGATTCCCTATCTGTTAGAGGTCACATTGCATGTTTTGAATCTTTTCAGATGAACATATCCTGTGCTTATAAAGGGAACACAGCCCTGTCACCAGCACACAGATTAAGAATAAAACGTCAAAAAAAAAAAAAGTCAAAAAAAAAAAAAAAGAATAAAACGTCACCAGCGTCAGAGTGGCCCCTCCTGCCCCTACCTTTCTTCTAGCGTGATAGGTTTTGCCTGTTTTTGTACTTGGCTCTAATGGAATCATACTCTCTTTGTACCTGGGTTTTTTCCATTCAACATTCTGTTAGTGAGATTCAGTCATTTTGTTGTATGTGGTTGTAGATCATTCATTATAATTGTATAGAATTGTGTTTTAAGTAAATCACAATGTATCCATTCCTTCCCCCCACCCCATGGGCATTTGGTTAGTTTTTAGTTAGAGGCTATTACAGAGAATGCTGCAAGAGACATTCAGATATATCCTCCTGGGGAACATTTAGTGCTGAGACAAAATACATGATAACAGTTAATCAGAAACTCTCTCCCCCACCTCCCATTCCAACCGCCTGCTTCAGATTCTTTGCAACATGAATAACTCATAACAGGGGTCACGGATGATCTAAAGGAGCTGATCCCTTTCCCGGGCTTACCCAGCACCTCCTAAGCCGTTGGCGAAGCCTCTCTTTCCTTGATGTGTTGAAATCTTTTGAACCTCCACACTTTCCAGAGTGCTTTCCCTTGGCCTGCCTTCCAGGAGGCTGAGCCTGGATGTGGCAATTCGAAAGAGTCAACACCCAGCCAGAGACAAGGCTCTGTCTCCCAGCATCCCACTCAGTGCCACCTCATTCAGTTTACTCTCACCCCCATGCCAGCGCCAAGCCCTCTCTTCCCAGTGAGGGCTTCATGAGTCCCTTTCTTTCCCCATCTGGAACCTCTGCTGCACTTGTTATACACCTTCATTTCATACTCCCAAGCCTGGTATTTGAAGCAACTCAAACTCTTACAGATTAGAGCATGTCCAACTGAAGATTGGGGGTAGAAGGGTGGAGAAAGGAGCAGACAGACTGGCTGAGAAATGTGTGCATGAGCGAGAAACTTGGCACCATTGCCCAAATAGGTTGGGAGATGCCAGTTTAACTCAGCCATGTGATTCTCCTTTTGTTGGAGAAGGTTGGAACTGCTCCTGAACTACTCTACGAGAGGCTCTTCCTAGATGCCCAGATTGAGTCTGGCCACCATTGAAACATTACTACCATGTGGCGAATGGTGGAATCATACGTGTGACTTTGCCCAAGGTTCCATTTATTTGCACCAGATGGGCAGTTTACACCAGTCACATCTGGAGTTAGGTGGGGAAATGTAGGAAGGATAGCGGGCCCAGTTACCAAAACATTCTAGAGAGATGTAAATGAAATTAGCCTTGTCTTATCCCTTTGTGTTACTCACTGTGTCCCTTTTTGGTTAGGTGGCCTTAAAGATTCATGTCTATGACTGGTGGAGTGGGAAACAATGTATTGTGTCTTTGTTATGCTTGTTATGTTTATTTTTTATCACCTGGTGACCAAGAAGTATCAAAGAAAGTGGAGATGCTTGGGAAGGGTGAGGTTAACTGGAAGATTTTTATTCTAAGTTAACAAAGAATTAAGCCATACTTTTCCATAGGGTTATAATATCTTGTGAGAAGGAACAAATAATAGAGTAACTTCAGTGCCAAGCTTTTTAGGAGATTTAATTATAATAATAGCTGTCATTTATTGAGCATTTTCTATAAGATTAGCAGTGTATTTAGAACTTGTCTATATCATGGGTCAACAGATGTTTTCTGTAAAGAGCCAGATAGTAAATATTTTACATTTTGCAGGACAAGGCAAAATCAAGGACAGTTTGTAGGTACTTAAGTAATGAAAAAGCAGATTTCCACCACATTTTTTATTGAAAAATTCAAAATATGATAACAGATGAGTATAACTTTTTCATAATACAGGTGTCCTAATGAAAGGGATAGAATTCTTTTTTGAGCCGGTGGGGATTAGAGTTATCATTTCCTCTCAGATTGATTGCAAATGTTCATCTTTAAAAATCACTCTTAACTCCTGAGCCACACAGAAACAGGTGGTGGACTGGATTTGGCCTGCAGGGTATAGTTCTATTTACATTATTGCTGAGCTTTATTTATCAGTAATGATGAAGCTGAGCTGCACAGGACCGAGAAAACCTTACCAGTGGCATAGATGAGTTGGCATGTATTTCTCTCCCCATGAAAGGAGTTTAGAGATGGATGTACAGGGCTGGCCTGGCAGTTTCACTATGTCCAAGAGACCTAGGCTTCTCTTTCCCAGCTCTGCTAACCTCATGATATGTTTCTGTTCCTCAGGGTCACTCCCAGCTGCTGCACCATATCTGTATTCCAGACAGCAAAACACAAAGGGAGAAAAAGAGAGTATCTCCTCTTTCTTTTTTTAATCTCTTGGGGCTTTTCTTTGAAGTATAGTTAATTTAGAATGTTACGTTAGTTTCGGTTGTACAGCAAAGTGATTCAGTTATACACACACATACAAACATACTTTCTTTTTCAGATTGTTTTCCATTAGAGGTTATTATAAAATACTGAGCATGGCTCCCCGTGCTATGCAGTAGGTCCTTGTTGCTATCTGTGTTATATATAGTAGTGTATAAATGTTAATCCAGAACTCCTAATTTATCCCCCCTCCCTCCCGCATCTACTGTATTTTGAGGAGATTCTCCAAGTCCCACCCAAACCCACTGTCATCTTCTTGGCCAGAACGTGGTCATGTGACCACACAGCTCTGCAGAAGAGGCAGGGCAATGTAGTGTCTCCTCCAGCTGTTAATGTGCATAGACAATGATTGCAGTCCTGTTCCTGAGGGGGCAGGAGAGAGGCTGGGACAGGCAGAAAGAAAGCGTTGGAAAGATGAGGATCTTCCCCAAGGTCTTGTGGGAGCAGACTGGATTTGAACAGGGTCAGCCCTGCCTGCCGTTCACTTCTCCCCGTCCTGTGACTGCCCTTAAGCTTTGCCGAGAGGAACACATGCACAAGTGTAGGAATGAGGTGACGGGTGATTTTTACCCTTGCTCCCTCCAAAGACGTTCCCAGGGTACCTGTAAGGAAAAATGATGACCGTCATCCTTCAGTGGAGAGCCCTGTGAAGGCTGGACCAGGTCACATGGCTGTAGTTGAAGCCTAAACCCAGCCTCCTACCTCCCCCTAAACATGAGTGTATATCTGGAGATCCTGCCAAACCGTCTGTCCATCACAGAGACCAGGAAACAAGAGCAGCGACCAACCCGCTGAGGCATGCACCCAGAGAGGACACTGGCGGACCTTGCTGTAAGCCCAGCAACCTACCACACTGCATGAAAGCAAGGACGTGGCAGTGAGGAAACAGTGCCTGGATTTGCGGCCCCTTAAAGTGACCCTTCTCACTGCTCTGGCTGCGAATTTAGCCAACAGGTTCCCAGCTTCTTATGCTGAGTGGGAAGCTATGTATTAAGTTTCAGATACTTTGCACATACAACATAAACTTCATACTACATATGTAGAAGGAATCTGAAACTTCATATTTTTGTGTCTACATATTTATATATGTGTACGTATATAAATATGTGTATATGCTTATATGTGTAGTATGTAGATATGGATATAGATAAGATATGGGTATCCAGCAGAGAGAGCATTTGAGTGCTTAAGTGTGTTAATCACTCAGTCATGTCCGACTCTTTGTGACCCCATGAACTGTAGCCTACCAGGCTCCCCTGTCCTTGGGATTTCCCAGGCAAGAATACTTGAGTAGGTTGCCGTTTCCTCCTCCAAGGGATCTTCATGAGCTAGGGATTGAACCTGGGTCCCCTGCATTGCAGACAGATTGTTTACCCTCTGAGCCAACAGGGCCTAGTATATTTGAGTGCTTGTCAAATGCCAAATCATTTCTCTCACTTCATGTCACAGTAGTCCTTTGGGGTACCATCATCATCTCCATTTTGAACATGAGAAAATACAGTACTGAGAGCTTAAATAATCTTATCTGAGACCACACAGCTAGTAACCTAGGCATTTAGACTTGAGATTTCATTTTTAATTCTGTTGTTCCTGATTATAATACTGAAGGCACCCTGTGAGACAAAAGCTGTAGTAGTGTTTTCAACAGAGCTCATGGAATTACAAGGGGAGGAATGATTCATTTTGACTTGGGAGGTATAGGGAAAGCTTCCCAGAGGTGGTGACATTTGATCTGGACTCAAAAAATGATTAGGGCCATGTGGGTGGGAAGGATGAAATCTGCCGAGACAAATTATTGTTGGCCAAAGATATTATACCGGGCTTCCCTGGTGGCTCAGTGGTAAAGAATCTGCCTGCCAATGCAGAAGGTGTGGGTTCAACCCCTGGGTTGGGAAGATTCCCTGGAGAAGGAAACAGCAACCCACTCCAGTATTCTTGCCTGAAAAATCCCATAGACAGAGGAACTTGGTGAGCTAAAGTCCACGGGGTTGCAAAAGAGTTCGACATAGTGACTAAACAACAAAGCTATTATATAATATACTATAATAACAACTAGCCCTGGTTGGTTAGGAGGTGAGAAATGGGTTTCGTGCCATCTTCTGTGCACCTTCCTCTGACTGTTACCATCACCCTAGAAATAGCTGATCCATATTCCTAAGGTGGCGTCTTGTCTGCTATGTTTCAGGGTTGTCTGTCACACTAGGGGACAGGGGCAAAGCCTCTCTCCAAGTAGATGTCTTGCCCTGAGTGGTGATGGTCTGGCATCAAATGTTTTGTTCCTCGCTGTACTGTATTCATGACTCAGGTGTATCTAAAGCTTCTGTGTGTTAGCGTAAAGGAGTCTATCTCGTCAATTTAAAGGGAGGTGGAAGTAGGTTTTAGTAATGAGGCTCCTGTGTAATCACATCAGTAAGCTAAGGAGAAACCGTTAAATATTTAGTGGATTGCTGCATTAACATTTTCACTGTGCCTACTGTGGACTTTGGAACTCTCTGGACAATGCAGCTGTCTATCGCCAAGCCAGAGATGGGAACATTGGTTGCACCACAGTCTATGCCCCTGTGATCAGGAGCCTCTGTCCATCTCAGGGCCCCAGAGAGATGCTGTTAATCATCATGAGTTGCTCAGGGAGACTCTGTGGAAGGTGCAGAGTGGGGTGCCCAGGCACTGAAAGAGCATCAGGTGCCCTACCTTGAAACGCCTCCTGTGAGATCAGCCAACCTCACTGATGTACATTTCAAGTTGCCCTTCAGTTTTTTTTCCTCAAGGTCACTGTTTCTCGAGAATTTTTTTGACTGTTTTGTACTTATTTTTGTTTTGTTGGAGTGCAATATCATGTTAGTTTCAGGTATATAGCAGTGATTCAGTTGTATATAGGTATACATATGTATATATGTATTCTTTTTCAGATTGCTTTCCCTTATAGGTTAGATTATTACAAGATATTGAGTGTAGATAAACTGATAAACCACAGTAAGATGTAGATCTTTGCTGCTTTTTTTCCCCTCCTTCTCAGTTGAAAGGATTCTTTAAACGAAGCTGTGTCCTCCTGGGTGATAGATAGACTGCAGGTCTCTCAGCGGGTCCAGCATTTGTTCACCTTCCAAATAAGGCAAGTTGTAGGTACTCTGGCCCCCGAGAGGTCTTGAGCTGGTCAAGGAGTCAATTATTATGCATTAAAAAGCAATTTGTCATTAGCATTGTGAACTTTTCTGTTATTTTTAGGCCCATCTTTTAATTTATGTGGCGTGCAAGGGCGGGGTTTCTCCCGTGAACTTCTGGAAGGTTGACGGAAGAATAACCAGGGTGAGGGTGAAGAGACAAGTGTGGGTAGGACTCTGAATAACTTTGTGATAATCCAAAAATTCAGTAGTTTGAAGCAAGGACTTTGGAGTCAAATATCACTTCAGATCCCAGCTCTGCAACTTGTCATTTTTATGACATTCACTGGGTTCCTTGCACCCCTGAAGTTTCAGTTTCTTTACCTATAATGTGGACTAATTATAGTGTCTACCTCAGCAAATGGCTTGGAGGACAAAATGAAATAATGCACATACAGCCATTTGTGGAATACTTGGTACTTAGCAATTACTTCATAATTGATACCTTTATTATTATTCCTTGAACTTTTCATTTCAACCTAGAACTGTCTAGCCTTTGAACTTTCTGTAAGGCCAGATGGGATATGCATCTTTAATAATTAAAATATGGAAATCCAAACTGGAGGTGTGAAGAAGAGGTCATTTAATCTAGGGGTTTGCATATTCTGGCCCTCTGGCCATATCTAGCCTGCAGCTTTTTTTTTTTTTTAATAAAGTTTTCTTGGAACACATCCGTGCCCTTTCATGTATGTGTTATCTAAATCTTTTGTCATACTGCAGGGACAGTTAAGTAGTTGTGACAGAGACTCTATGAACTACATGGCCCTCAAAGCCTAAAATATTTTCTCGCTGAGCCATTATTTTAAAATTGTTGACCCCTGGTCTAATCCACTGAGGTTTTACCCGTCAGTCAGTTCAGTTGCTCAGTTGTGTTCGACTCTTTGCGACCCCATGGACTGCAGCACACCAGGCTCCCCTGTCCATCACCAACTCCCAGAGCTTGCTCAATCTCATGTCCATTGAGTCAGTGATGCCATTCAACCATCTTCTTCTCTATCATCCCCTTCTCCTCCTGCCTTCAATCTTTCCCAGCATCAGGGTCTTTTCCAATGAGTCGTTCTTTGCATCAGGTGGCCAAAGTATTGGAGCTTCAGCTTCAGCATCAGTCCTTCCAATGAATAATAAGGACTGATTTCCTTTAGGATTGACTGGTTTGATCTCCTTGCAGTCCAAGGGACTCTCAAGAGTCTTCAGAGGAAGGCAAAGACTTGTGGAGATAAGCAGCCAAGTGTCTAATGTGAATTCCCCAACTCCTGTGCCAATGCTCCCCCCATTATGCAGGCTGCCTTCTGGCTTGGCAAGGAAGGAAATTATACAAGGTACAGAGAAAAGCTTCTGCCACTTGAAAACTGTTTCAAATAGATCAGCAAATGGCCAGCAAATAGACCAATTGTGTCACAGAGGAAGTATTCTCCTAGAGGTACAAGATCAGCACTGAGATGATGCAGGATGGCACCCACCCCTCCGTTACCATATCAGCTGAAGGTGTTCTAATCTCATGCTCAATTTTCTCCAGCCAGGCAACCCGTGGGTGGAGAGGGGACACACTTCCAACTGTTCCCTCCAGTATGTGGTTGCAGTGGGTGGGCATAGTTGATGATGACCAAGTATGAACCTTCCTGGGAAAGAAAGCTGGTCAGGGAGGTCGTTTTCATAGGCTTTTTTGATTCAGAGTCTGTCTCCATCTTTCGATTGCCTTGTATTTTTCCTTTTGTTATTTACTGCATGAAGCACTTCACTTATTCCTCCCAACAGTCTAACAAGGTAGGAAACTATTGATACCATACATTTACAGGGGACGAGTAGAAGCTTACAGTGATTACTGATTTGTTCAAGGTCACAAGGTCAGTGGTGGAGCCAAGCCTGAATGAAGCCTGTCAGATACCAAAGTAAGGAAGGCATGTACTGGAAGTGAGGGAAGAATGTTGGCTTGAGTGCAGGCTGTGCCTATCATTATTGTTAATACTGAGATCATCTTGGGTTGACTTAAATGCATTCTTAAACTCTTTGCTATAATGTCTCCAGTGTGTTCCATTAAAATGTAAGTTCACCCATAGGAAGGTCAGACCAGACAGGCATAAATCATGTCTGTATGCAAAGTGGCGAGACCCCCATCCTTAGTACAGGGCAGAGGACTATGTCTGTCATGTTCATCTATGTGTCCCCAAACCCTCGAACAGAGCCTGGTGTATATTAGGAGCTTAGTAAATACTTGTGGAGTGTGGACAAACTGGATGGGAAATGTTATGAGTTAAAATACCCAAATGTAACGAGGTTGCTCTGCAGCAAAAGAAAACCCAACCTGGGCGAAGGGGTCCAGACGCAGACCTGAAGATGGAAAGCTTCAGGCTTGCCAGTCAGGAGGAGTGGCAGTGGGTAACAGACACCCAGATGTGAGCAAGTCCCAGCCTCTGATGGCTCCTCATACTTCTCTGCCCTGTGTGCAAAATGGACTCTGCCTCTGGACAGAAATGTTAAGGGGAACTTATGACCGCTTTTCTCCTGCTAGAAAAGGAGAGCTGATTATAGACTTGGAGGAAATGAGTCACACTGATACTGGCGGAGTGTCCAAGGCACAGAATTGAAACACACATGGCGTGTCTGCTATGTCAGGGAACTCCAAGGAGGAGGAGCACCCTGGGGCTGGATCACGGGTATGGATGAGCCTGGGCAGGGGAGATGCCACCGCGTGTAAGACCTTGATGATCTGGGTGAGGATGTGGGCTTTCTCTCTGCTACAAGGGAAGCCCATAATAGGCCTCTTAGTCTTTGATAAATCAGGCCTCTCTGGGTTTCAGAGTTCAAAATCTCAAGTCAAACCAGTATAGACCAAGAGGGAGGTTATTGGCTCATGGAAGTAGGAGGACTGAGGGACAGGGCGTGTTTCAGGCGCCACTGGACTGATGCTGTCATACTGCTTCATGGTGGCGCTCTTGTTGCATGTCTGCGCTCCTATGCGTTGGCTTCATTTCTTTCTGCCCACCACCTCAGATGACCATTGGCAGCTTCAGAACCAAGAATGCAGGTATTTCAGGATGAGGCTTTTTCACTTTTCCAATGTCTTTATCATGATCCTCCCTACCAAAAAAACCCACAAAATCTGATTGGCCCTTGGCTTGATGACATGTACCCTCACATGCTAATTAAGGGCAGGAGAGAACAGTGTGAAATGATCTAGTTGGTCAGTCTAGGTCACGGGCCCCCTACAGAGAAGGTAAACATGGCCTCTACTGCTCAGTGTTTCTCAACCAGTGTGACCCTCTTCTCCTCACTCAGGGAACATGAGTCAAAGTCCTTAAAAATTTTTGAAGTTCATAATTGGGAGGAGAGATGTCTGGCACCTACTGGGTAGAGGCCAGGGATACTGCCAGATATCCGATACCATACAGGACAGCCCCCCACAAGAAAAAATTATTTGGCCCGAAATATCAATAGTTGAGAAATGGAAACACCCTTCTAAGAATATGTTTCCATTAGGTGACTGGTAATGCAGACCCAGTAACAATCTGGCTCTGGTGGCCTTCCATAGTACTTGCTGTTTGCTGACACCGTGGTTGGAAGGTAAAAGCAGTGGGGAAGAGAAGCAGAATTGAACCCTGGCCATTGCTCTTTAAAACTTTTCAGACCTTGTGCAAGTCCAAGTCCTTATATGTTTTAAGCTCCTGTTTTCTATTCAGGAAAATGGATGGGAAAACTCCCATCTCATCCAGGGGCTGGAAGCATTGAAATCAGAGCCCCATGCCATGAGTTTACTCATTCTAATGAAGAGCCTCTGTGGGCAAGTTGCCTTGCTCCAGTCAGTGTTCCACAAAATAGTTTCTGCCCTCAAGTGAAAGTCACTCAGTCGTGTCCGACTGTTTGCAACGCCATGGACTGTAGAGTCCGTGGACTTCTCTAGGCCAGAATACTGGAGTGGGTAGCCTTTCCCTTCTCCAGGGGATCTTCCCAACCCAGGGATCAAACCCAGGTCTCCCGCATTGCAGGCTGATTTTTTACCTGCTGAGCCACAAGGGAAGCCCAAGAATGCTGGAGTGGGTAGCCTATCCCTTCTGAGGATCTTCCTGACCGAAGAAGATCAAACCAGGGTCTTCTGCACTACAGGCGGATTCTTTACCAACTGGGTATCAGGAAAGCTCTTCTGCCCTCAAGGAGCATCCATTAGAATATGGGTGATAGTAACATAAATAGTACAAGACTGCAAGTTGAAAAATACTACCTAAAAGGTGGGAGTGCAATTCAGACCTGGACAACGGAATGCTCTAGGAATGGAACAGAGTGGATGAGCTGTGGGGTTCAAGAAAAAGGGGGAAAGGGCTGTGTAGTCATGAAGGCATTTACTATATAACTTTGCTGCAGTTGGGGATTGAGTCTTGAGGTTAAAAATGGTTAAGTTGTACAGTTTCTTGCGAATAATCTTCACAATGAGCCTCTGTTTGACAAGCCCATGGCTAGTATTCCAGTTAGTACTAACTGCTACTTGATAAATATTTTCTCAGATTGTTACTGTATTTATATTCTCTTAGAGAAAGGGTAAAGATTAGCAGTGTTTTAAAGGTAGTAGATCATATTGAGGAAAAAAATCTCATGTGTTTGTATATCAGAAGAGTTTCCTTTTTTTTTTTTTAATCAGTCTGAAATTACTGCTTTGGATGAGGAATCAAAAAATAACTTTCCTGAAAAGTTAAATTCTCAACTCAGCTTGAGTTACTAGCCAAGGTAGTGTGTTGTTATGGTGTCTATGAAGTTCACTGTTAATTGTTTGATTCTGTTTTTCTAAGAGAGCCCATTGGGGTAAAAGATTTGCTACATTTTGCCATATGGAACAGTGGGAGTGAATAAGGTTTTGTTTTTTTTTTAAGGGAGATGCATTATCCAAGTGAAGGGCTGAGGTTTTCCAGCTGGACTTGTCTCATTGGCTTCACCTCTCACTCCTTTGATGTGAATGGTGATTGATCTGTGGTTCAAGTCACCACCTGCCTGACAACTAGAGAGGCTGACCTTTTGCTGTTTATGTGACAACGGACTTTAATTATGAGCCTCAATGTGTGGGTGTCCCCACACCCTCATGCCGCTTGCACATTAATTAACATCTTCCTTCCCGGTCCTTTGTAACTGGAAACTTATTGGAGAGGAGGAGCAATTTTCTTTGGAGTTGACTGGTAAGGTTTTTTTTTTTTTTTTTGCCTAATTATTTGCCATTTGGCCATTATTAAATGCTTTCATTGAAATGAATAAGGGAAATGGAAGAGGAGTTGGGTGAAGCAGTGTTCTGCCAAGACAGATCATTAGCAAGAAGTTAGTAGGAATGACTGATGAAAATTAACTGATGTTAAGTGAATTATTTCTAATGTGAATTTTTATTTTCATCTGGTGAGAGGGTGGGCCACCTTTTTCTAAAAAAGAAGTACTATGTGCATAGCTTCCTGTTTCTAAATTTTTCAGGGAGTAAGGTTTCAGTTACATAAGTTTTATAGAGGATGATTGGGGCTTTCAAGTTTTACAGATTAACGTGTGCAGACCACAGAAAGGCTGTCAGTTTTCCTGACCCAACTAAGGAATGAGTAGCTGACTTCTCATTGGTGACAGGCTGGTGAAAACCAGTCCAGTTACCCAAAGTCACTTTGATCTCAAAATGATTTTACACAGCCACTTGTGTTTGAGGCCCATTAAAAAATGAAATTCCATGCTGTAACTGCTAATTAAATTAATTTTCTTAATTAAGAATCAGTTTGAGTTGTCAGCTCAGTGGTGTCCCACACCAGAAGTCCTATCTCATGTGAAGTCTTTGTATCTCAACACACCGCTAAAGGAACTTTAGGGGGACAATAGTTCATTTCATCCTGTGTCGTGGTTATGGCCCAGGTTACTTAACTTATGACCTACAGTACTTCAATCTGTGCACTCTTGCTTTTGAAATAGTGCCTTATTAAGTAAGGAGAAAGAACTTTATGCCTTGCTTCTAATTGCTGCAGAATTTTGCACAGCTAAACAATGGAACCAGAAGGATCCACCTACAATTAAAACCTGATTCAGTAAGTTACAGAAGGTTATATATGATGCAAGACAAAAAAGATTGTAAAATAAAAAGTCTTTATTCCCTGAAGATAATAGTCATTTTAAAGTGCTGCTCTTTTTAAACCAGAATGTTTAAGGGTACTCTGTAGCCATAAATCACATGGCAAGGTAATATAAATAGGATGATATGGCTTCAAAAAAAAAAAACCTCACTTGTGTCTTATACATATTAAAATGCATGCATAGTAATAGCTGTAACTATTAAACTATATTTTAGCTTTCTGTTTAAATGAGGAAGAAAATATGATATAAATGATTAAAATGTATCATCTAATCAGGGAACCTGGCCTGCCTGAGAAGGATTCTGAACTGGAAACTGACCATTCAAGAATTCTAGATTTTTGGTGCAGCTCTCAGCTCTTCCAGTTCCTACTAACTAGTACTCTGGCTTTAGACTAGTCACATGATCTGTTTTGCTTTTAGGATTTTCATCTACAAAATGAGATGTTCAAATATGTGATTTTTTTTTTTTTTATTGATCTTCTTTTTGAGCCTTGAAGACCTCTCTCTGGTTAAATATTGGTAAGCTCTGGAATGAATCATGTGGATGAATCTTCCCCCCTTCTTCTCTGGAACTCCTCACTGCATGCAAGGGGCAGGGAAACCTGAGAAGTTTGTGAACACACTGTCTATCTGAAACTTGATTGAGATGAATATTGAAATGAAGGCAAAGGTATCCAATGGGAGAGCCAGACCACTAGCTAGCTGTGAGCTGGGCTTAACTCTTTAGCGAAGCCTTTGCTTCTCATGTTTATGCATCTGATTTAGTGGTTCTCAAAATGTGATCCTCAGATCTAGAGCATCAGCGTTATCAGCACCAGGGAACTGGTTAGCAATGTAGATTCTCAGGCTGTGCCCACCCGAGACCCATTGCCAAGCAGAAACTCTGGGTGTGAGGACCTAGCAGTCTCTGCTTAACAAGTCTTCCGGGTGATTCTGTTGCACATGAAAATTTTAGAACCAGTGATCTAAGTTGAACCCAGACCACAGGCATTATCAAATGGAGAAATAAGATCAATAAGAGAGAAAAGGGAATGTTATTCTAATGTTAAAGGGTGGGGATGGTAGGGGCTATAGGTTGGACCAGGGCTACCTAAGATGATAATTAAAGTCTGTCCAACACCAGAGCTCTGATTTTAATAGCATCGCTAAGATCCATCAGATCAAGTTTTAAAATGATGGCTATGGCCATGAGGTTTTCCAAGAAAAAGGCGTGCACACCGGAGGGAACTTTTTTTTTAATTGAAGTATAGTTGATTTACAGTGTTTCAGGTGTAGAGCAGCATGATTCAACTATATATGCATCTTCTGTTTCAGATGCTTTTCCATTGTAGATTATTAAGAGATGCTCAATTAGTTCCCAGGGCTATACAGTAGGTCTTTGTTGTTTATCTTTTTGATATACTGTAGTATCTGTTAATGGCAAATTCCTAACTTAATTAAGAATTAATTTCCCTTTCCTCTTTGGTAACCATGATTTTCTTCTCTGTGTCTGTGAATCTGGAGAAGGCAATGGCACCCCACTCCAGTACTCTTGCCTAGAAAATCCCATGGGCGGAGGAGCCTGGTAGGCTGCAGTCCCTGGGGTCGCTGAGAGTTGGACATAACTCAGTGACTTCCCTTTCATGCATTGGTGAAGGAAATGGCAACCCACTCCAGTGTTCTTGCCTGGAGAATCCCAGGGACGGCAGAGCCTGGTGGGCTGCCGTCTATGGGGTCACACAGAGTAGGACACGACTTATTTCTGCTTTGTAAATGAGTTCATTTGTATCATTTTTTTAGATTCCACGTGTGTATCAGGTATTTGCCTTCCTCTGTCTGATTTCGCTTAGTATGATAATCTCTAGGTCCATCCATGTTGCTGCACATAGTGTTACTTTATCCTCTCTTATGACTGAGTAATATTCTAGTCTCTCTGTGTGTTTCATGTCTTTATCCATTCCTCTGTCAGTGGACGTTTAGATTACTTGTATATCTTGGATATTTTCTATCCTGCTGCTGTGAACATTGAGGATGCGTGTATCTTTTCTAATTAAAATTTTGGTCTCTTCCAGATATAGGCAGAAGAATTGGACTACCAGATCACATGGTAGTTCTGTTTTTAGTTTTTAAAGAAACCTCCATACTCTTTTCCAAGTGGCTGCACCAGTTCCATTCCCACCAACAGTATGAGAGGAATTTAGTTCTTAATTGACAGTCAGGAGAAACTTAACAATATAAAGTCCCAATGAACTTAAAAGAGAAAAAACTCATCTTTGCAGAAATACAGGGTTTATTGGCAAAACAAGAGCACATGACTTTTCAGAAACCTGGTCCTTTCACCCCTGCTTTCTTCTATGCTTGAGAGCTCTGAATTTCAAACCATAGAATCTTTAGTTGGAAAATGCTGAGCTGTCAGTTACAGTGAATTTGAACCTTTTTAGAAATCATCCATTGGAACCTAAAGAGTAATCTCCCCTATGGCTCTGTGGATTTAAATCACTGGCCTAGTTGCAGGAACAGTTCTGTCACCTCCCTGAAAACCCTGGAAATACTCACTGGATCCTCCTAAAGTCTACCTGGACACACATCACCCCTTCAGGGTCCTCACTTTTCTTTAAGATCTACTGTTGTTATGAATGTGGACTCTCATTCCAAACAGAAGCAGCAATCAACAGGTAAAACCAGAGTTTCTGAGTATTTTGAATGCACTAACAAGATTGCTGGAATTAGTACAGCCACTATGGAGAACAGTGTGGAGATTCCTTAAAAAACTGCAAATAGAACTGCCTTATGATCCAGCGACCCCACTCCTGGGCATACACACCGAGGAAACCAGAATTGAAAGAGACACGTGTACCCCAGTGTTCATCGCAGCACTATTTATAATAGCCAGGACATGGAAGCAACCTAGATATCCATCAGCAGATGAATGGATAAAAAAGCTGTGGTACATATACACAGTGGAGTATTACTCAGCCATTAAAAAGAATACATTTGAATCAGTTCTAATGAGGTGGATGAAGCTGGAGCCGATTATGCAGAGTGAAGTAACCCAGAAAGAAAAACACCAATACAGTATACTTACACATATATATGGAATTTAGAAAGATGGTAATGATAAACCTGTACGCGAGACAGCAAAAGAGACACAGATGTATAGAACAGCCTTTTGGACTCTGCGGGAGAGGGAGAGGGTGGGATGATTTGGGAGAGTGGCAGTGTAACATGTATGATATCATAAGTGAAACGAATCACCAGTCTAGGTTCAATGCAGGATGCAGGATGCTTGGGACTGGTGCATGGGAATAATCCAGAGAGATGGTGTGGGGCGGGAGGGAGGAGGTGGGGGTCGGGATTAGGAATGTATAGAACAGCCTTTTGGACTCTGCGGGAGAGGGAGAGGGTAGGATGATTTGGGAGAGTGGCAGTGTAACATGTATGATACCATAAGTGAAACGAATCACCGGTCTAGGTTCGATGCAGGATGCAGGATGCTTGGGACTGATGCACGGGGATAATCCAGAGAGATGGTGTGGGGTGGGAGGGGGGAGGTGGGGATCGAGATTGGGAGTTGATGTACACTCGTGGCTGATTCATGTCGATGTATAGCAAAACTAATAGAGTATTGTAAAGCAAAAAAAAACTAAAAAATAAAAATTAATTAAAAACAAAAAAAAATAAAATAAAATAAAAAGCACCACCTCTGTTCAGAAGGATGCTGCTTTTAATACGGTGAAGGTTAGCAATTAAAGCCACTAAAAGCAAAACTCTCAGTAACTGACAAATGCTTAAATGACAGGAAGACCACCACCACCTGGGAAAAAGAAGATGAGCTAGGTACTGCTGGACTCGGTGCCAGGCACGCGGCACCTGAACAGACAGACACGAACAGTCGTCACAGCTGGAAAGTCTGCGTGTCCCTTGGACACCCGCCATGTAGTGTCTCAGGTGAAGGCAGGCGCGACACCCTTTGAAGGATGAGAGCGTGCCTAAGGCTGAGGACCAGAGCTGCAGCCAGGCAAAGGGCAGGGGAGGAGACAGCGAGCGCAGCCGTCGGATGATGCTTCCTCCCGGGTCCCCCCACATCCGCCACACCCTGGACAAAGCAACAGTGGCATGAGTCCCACACAGGGCTTCCGGGGCTCAGGGGTCGCCTGAAGGCTGGGGACCACTCTCCTCACATACTCACACATCCTAAACTCCGTTCTGTGCATTTCATCCTCACTCCCCACACCCCACTGTCACCTCCGGGCAGGAAGCCCCTCAAATCCATCACAACCAGGAGGCAACGACAGAGCCTGCGGGTGGTCTCTCCCCTGGAGCTTTCAGCCGCAGAAACCAAGAGCTGGAGTGGGGGATCTTACCAGGTGACAAGGCTCCCTGTGACACAGCAGAGTGGCCTGGCCACCCCTCTCCCAGGCCCCGACCCCCGGCGCCCACTGCTCAGACAGCCCTGGGGGTCCTGCTTCCGGACCAGCTCCAGGAGCACCGGAGCCAAGCAGCCACTTCACACAGGCAGCTGTGAGCCCGCGCCTCCGGCGAGGGGGGCGCCTCTGCCAGGACACAGCACCTCCCCGGTGCACACTCAGGCTCACCCCACTGCAGACACTGAAAGGATATTGGCAAGTGAGTACTCTGGAAAACCCATGAAAACCAGTGTACACAGGCCCCCAGGTAAGGCAGAGGGGAGTGAAATCTCTGAGCAGTAAGTACCCGGAGAACATTCAGCAAATAAGCAAATGTATTTTATTCAGGAAGAACAGACTAGGCCATGCTCTGCTTAAGAAGTTAAATTTCAGACTCCCAGACACACCATAAGTGAGACCATCTTCACCCACCGCATGGTCCCTGCTCACGTGCTCCCGGTGCTAAACTCACTCAGGTGGGCCTCAACACCCCCACGGGCAGGACGCGCCAGTCCTTTCACTCAGCAAGACAGAGGCGCAGAGAGATGACCTGCCCCGGGGTGGAATGTAAACTCACCTCTGGCTCCGGACCCTGGCCGTGAACCCTGGCCACGAGGCTCCCCTGCAGGACTGTTGGGGTGCTCAGTGCTGCCTCTGGAAATACCTGGCACTTCCACAGGTGTGGGAAAGAGATGGACCGGCCCCACCCTGCCTGGCAGAGAGTGGGGACGGCTCCCAGCCACAGCCCGGCCTGTCTGCAGTCTCCCCTCACCTTACAGGCCTCTGCCTCCCCGGCTCTGGTCTCTGCTAGGCTTCCTGGTCCTAAAACACAGTCCCATCTCTCACTAAGCAGTGTATGGCTTTTCTGGGTGGACCAATTGACACCAACACCTTGTACAATGATTCTCCAAGTTCTAAGCAAGTAACTCACAGAGAAGTGAAAACCCTTTACGGACCCTGTGAAATCACTTGAGAAACACAGGAGGAGAGAGCCCATCACCCATGGGGAAACGTGAGACAGAGAAGATGTGTTCCACCCACCATCAGGACATGGCCCTGGAGTGACAGCTGTGCAGCCTCGGGTCCTCAGTGGGCAGCCTCGAGGGAGGTACGGCGGGTGTGGCCAGCGTCTCTGCTCTGCATCCCTGGCCAAGCTGAAACTCGACACAAACTGCTCTGCAAGACTTTGGAGTGTTGACCAGGCTTTGAGCCCTTTACATGTGTTGACACTTAATTCCCTCCACAACCCAAGGTCAAAAAGCAAAGTAAGCCTACCAAAACCCCCAGAAAATAGCAAGTGCTGGTGATGATGTGGAGAAATCGGGATCCCTGCAGACCGTTGGTGGGAACGTACATGGTGCAGCTGCTGTGGAAAACAGTATGGCTGTTCCCAAAAAGTTCAAAGTAGAATTGCCATATGACCCAGTAACCCCTCTCCTTGGAATATACTTAAAAGAACTGAAAGCAGAGATCTGCATACTCAAGTTCACAGCAGTATTATTCACAACATCCTAAAGACAGAAGCAACAAGTGTCCTCTGATGGAGGAATGAAAAAACAAAATGTGATATAGCCACACAATGGAATGTTGTTCAGTGTTTAAAACAGGAGGAAATTCTGACCCCTGCTATAACACACATAAACTTGTGGACATGACATCAGTGAAACAAGCCAGTCACAAAAGGACCGATATTATGATTCCCTTACTATGAGGTACCAATACTGTACAATTCCATTAATACAAGCTACCAAATTGGCCAAATTTATAGAGACAGGAAGCAGAAGGGTGGTCGTCAGGGCAGGGGGGAGGGGGAATGCTTAATGGAGACTAAGTTATAATTTGGAAAGATGAAAATGTTCTGGAGATGGATGGTGGTCCTGGTTGGACAAAAATGTGAATGTTTTTAATGTCAATGGCACACTTAGAAAAGGTTAAGATGGTAAATTTTGTTATAGATATTTGATCAAAACAGAAAAAAATGTTTTAAAGGAAAATAAAGGGCACAACCAGGGTCTGCTGAACTAGTATGTAGCCCCGGAGCCGAGGCTATCTTAAATGATGGGCAGGTCTTTTCTTTCAGCTGTAACATCAAGACTCCATGACACACTGTTTCCAAAATCAATCAGCTCCTACTATCTTCTTGTCAGACCTAATTCACACCACTAACAACCCCTTCAAAAAACAGATTACCTAGAATGTTGGTAAGACATTCTACCAATATATGTTGGTATCCACATAGCTATACACTCCTGCTTAGTTTGTGGTTTGTTCCAAAAGACACACATTTGCAAGGAATGAATGCTGAGATTTTTCCAGGATGACACAAAACCAGAGAAATAAGGACACAGCTTGTTACAACCCAGGAAAACAGATATCTTCATTTTTCTGTCTTTTAACACCCCCATTTGGTAAACAGGAGATCCTTTGGGTAAATTTAAATACTGTGTAAGTGGGTTGCACAAAGACACATACCTCTGAGAGCCACCTCATTCACTGTACTTTACACTAAACGACTTAGACAATTCACTCACCACAAGGCGTACACAAGCCTCTCCTGGAAGAACAAAGAGGGCAGGGGGGCCCTGAGGGGAGGTTCCTAAACAAGAGGGTATCTAAACACCTCAGACAGGATTAGGTGCAGGAGGGGGAAGAATCAATCCGTAATACATTTGCAAAAAAAGCCTCCTGCAGCAGGACCAGGAGCGAGCCAGCCCAGGAAATGCAGCTTGCAGAAATGACAAGCTTCCCAGCACCACTGCAACACTCCCAGCTAGGATTCTGAATTTCTACAGCAACAGGCAGTAAGCTTCAAAGGGACCTTACAAGCCACAGTGTCCTCCTAGCCCTGCCCCTCCGTGGGTTCCCAGAGACCATGGTACGTCCACCCAGGCACTGCAGGACACAAACTATGGTAGAGGGGAGGGAAACTGGGCCTGGGTAGCCAAGACAGGGAGCTGCAGGGGCAGAAACTGAACATAAGTTCTCTGCCAAACATCCCTAGCAGGGACCATGGTGCAGCTAACTCTTTAGCTGTTCCCAAATAGAGGCACAGGCAAAGCAAAGACAAACTATTTCATGTGCTCAAACCCACAGCTCTAGCAGTGGGAGAAGGCAGGCCTGGAGAGAGCAAGGCCCTGTGTTGAGGGCACTCTGGCACAGCCTCTAGTCTGGCTGGGGAGGGACACAGACATCTGGGCAAGCACAGCCTCTCTGAGAAGGCTGGACCAATTCACCTTTGCTCTCCCTCCCAGTGCTGCGCAACCCTGAGTCTGTGAACACAACCTGAACAACCAGCCCACAGCACAGAGAAAGGCGTCCTGCAGCTTAAGGACCTCCACTCCTAGTTAAAACCCCAAAGCAAAATGATTCTCCAGGAAGCTGGGCAATCTTCATAGGCAGTAACAAGACCAGATTTCCTTCAATAGCAAACAGAATCCCATCTTTACCCCCTAGTCCATGCACTGGCAAATTACTGAGCTCAGTGTTTTGCTTTTTCTTCCCCAGAATTGTATTTAAAAGACAAAAAGAACCAGAACTCCTATTATACTGCTCTTTTTGTTGGTGGCCATTTTCTCATGATCCTACCAGCTCTGGGCTGACTGGTAGGTTAGAGAGGTCCCAGCTTATCAGAAGGAAAACGACAGCATGCAGGTAGAATCAGCCACTCAGGGCAGCACAAGCACTGCCAGGAGGTCAGGTGTTCACACACCTGTGCCACGGCAGGGAAAATGGTCTGCAAGTGTACCACACAGCTGTCTCACAGTATCAGTGATGCCAGCAGGTGTGCAGCACACTTGTCTCACAGCAGCAATGCCACCGGTGTGCAGCACGGTCTCACAGCAGCAGTGATGAGCAGCCGGGAAGCACGCCCCTTCCACAGCACCAGTGACTGCTTTCCTCCGAGGAAAGGGAGGAGCCTCTGCAGCCAGTCCATCAAGAGCAGGGCTTCTGCTCTCTTTCCTGTAGACACTCCAGAGGAGGGGCAAGAGCCCTCCGTGTAACCCAGCAGGGCACCCACCAGCAACTCAGGGGTGGAGGGTCAGCCGCTCACAACCTCCACACCACTCACAGCCTGAAGTACACGCTGCAAATCCTCTTGTTTTGGTGAAACGGGAAGCCCACCGTAGGCATGGTCCTTTGTCTGTCTAGTTCTCTCGGATGCTAATGAATCTTCACACCTGCTTCCTGGCCACCCAGAGAGTGGGGCTAGGGCATGGGTCTCCTCCATGTACAGAATCCACTATCCTCCCCTCACAGGGCAGGAGGGTGAGCACTGCTGGGGCGGGGCAGATCTCCATAGACCAGGCGTCTCTCTCTAGGGCTGTACAGCTCAGAGGCCAGCGCACTGGACACAGACAGACACACCTCGCGTCACGAGTCAGACGCACAGAATTCAGTGCTCAGGTTCCAATGCTACCTCACAGCTCTTCAGGAGCAGCAGAGACCTCAGGGTCCTCACCTAAATTTCCTTCTTTAAATATACGGAGACGGGGCATCCCCGTCTCACACAGTGAGGAAAGGGACCAGGGAAGTGAGATGACTGTCAGCAGTCCATGGTGAGAGAAAACTAGAGGCTGAGGCTCCGGGCTGGTCTCATTAGACCACAGTGCCTGGAGACATCCCTCAGGATCCCTACCACTGACATCTGATGGAACCATGGGGGTGGGGCAGGGGGCTGTAGCCAGAGGACTTAGGAAAGATGTCAGCAGTGACAAGCAAGGGATTTCAATTAAGCCATCACTGAACAAAGATCAAGGAAAAAAAGGTAAAAGGGATGACTGAAGGACTAGAATAAGATACAACCACCAGTAAAAAAAAAAAAAAAACCACAATTAAAATACCAGGAGACAATGATGTTGGTGTGTTTAAAGACTTGGAGAAAATATTTATCTCCATAAAATGAACAGAAATCAAAGGAGAAAGTGTTCCATTTTCATTCATGAAACAAAAGTTGAACCCTGTACTAAATCAATCTTGAGTCAATCCTATTTTTTTCTCTCTCCTTTCAGTGTGTTTAGTTAAACGGGCTACAATCCAACCTGCACACCTCAAGGAGGGCTGGCAAATCCCCTGGGCTGTGTCAGGACCGGGGTCTGAAGCAGGGGGCTTCTGACACTCTGGCCAGGGAGAGCCCCAGAGTCAGGAGAATTTAATTAGAAAGCAATGGCCTTTCTTGAAAAAAGTAAGTAATTCACGTATACCCCTCAGCCTTGGGAGAGGCAGTGATTCGTTCCTGATTGTTGGAATGGTGGCAGTGGGCTGCCCAGCTGAGGGTCAGCAGGAAGCACCCCCTCCGGCAGCAGCAGGTGAGGAGGTGCGAGGCCCGTATCCCAGCCTCAGCACCTAAGAGCACCTTCTGGGTGACAGTGTGCAGTGACACCTGCCTGACCACAGCATGAGTCAGAGCTGGGCCGACTCCAGGGAAATCCTCCTTCTCTGCTGGCCACCCTGCACAGCTGGGACCCAGCTACACGCCTTCCAGCCAGGCCCGGAGCAGCAAGACAGACAGCAGCTCCTCTACAAGCGTTTGGCCTCACTGCTCCCAGTAGGAGCACTGGGGCAGCCCGCATCCCGGGGAGCTATACGCTAGGAGAGAAGTTGGGAAGCAGAAGCCTTGGTGGCCGCACAGACTTCCACCTGGAGGAAAAAATCTCAACTCAGAAAGGACCCGCAGCCCCCAGCTGCTGCTCCTGCCACCCTGGGGACCGGCGAGAAGCCAGGGAAGGCGGTGGTGGGGGGCGACTGAGTGGGGGAGAAGCGCTTGGTCTCAGGGTGGTTTCCACACGTTCTTGCGGGATGATCTTGGACCAGACACTGACATTCTCGCTTCCTGTAAAGGGCACGACCAGGAAGCTCCTCCCACTCCTCCACGCCAAGCCCTGGGAGGACCCACCCAGTGGTGCCTAAGAAGAGCATCAGTGCAGAACACTGGCCCGCCATCTGCAAGGGACTCTGGTGCCCAGGCCTCCAGGAGGAGAAGGGCCCCAAGTCTGTGACGCGAAGCCCCCTCTTTGGGGTGGACATACTCCCCCAGGGAGGGGGAGCTGTGGCTCCGGGCCAGGGGGCGGTCAGGAGGCCACACTCTATGCTGGAAATCGCGCCAGGCAGGACCTGGGAAACACAGGCCGTAGGGACACAGCACGTCTGAGATGCTGGGTTAAATGCGGAGAGTGTGACTTGACGCCTCCCCAACAAGGTGGGGACCCCACCTCCCTCAGAGCTCAGTGGTAGGGTCACCTGCAGACAGCGGATGGTCAGACACACCTGGACAGTAAGACAAGGAGCGGATGTGTCAGGCACGTTCTGATCCAGGGTCACCAGCAGTTACCTGATACCCCGTCAAAACAGTGGGACTTACACCTCCTGCTCCACCCTGTGTCACCCCAAACGCTTGCGACAGTGAGAAGGAAAGTGATGTGTAGTGTCCACAGCACACCCAGGGCTTCACACACTCTGGCTCACTTCACTATGCTGATGAGGCTCCAGAGGAAATCTTTCATCCTCATTTTACAGTAAACTGAGGGTCAGAGACAGGGCACTTGTCTCAGGCCCCTCAGGCAACAAACGGCAGAGACAGATTTCACCTTCACACCCAAGCTCACCGGGCTCAGAGGCCCCTCACATCCCCACCCCGTTCCCTGCAGGGGGCAGGATGAAGGTAAGTCACCGAGGTCACTGAGAGACACCACCTTCCGACACCACCTCTCAGGGTAAGGCAGGCTGATGTGGCTGTCTATGTCTGACAATTCCAGGAAAGATGGAAGGCACCTGGGCTGAATTCACAGGTTCTGTCAGCACAATGGAAGTGAGGTAAAGAAAAGTGGAGAATGGATCCTTCTCTCAAACAAGCGTCACCAAGTAGAATCACCAAGAGAAAGGAGCCCCAGGAATCTGCACAAACATGAAGATCCTGTGTTGGAGACTAAAGCCTGGGTTCACGGGACCGTCCTCCTCAGCAGTCCTCCACGAGCACCCGCACCACGCCTGCAGCCAGGACGGCACCTCCTCGGGGCTCTCTCAGCAGAACCTGCTCCTGGGCGCAGGACTGGCCCCATGTCGACCCCTCCGAGACGGAGGCGAGCCTGAAGACTGACAGGGGAGAGCCTATCCTGGTCTTTCTCTTAGAGAAACACAGTGCGTCTTACACACCTCACACCTCGGACTGGAACTTATATTTTATAATGTTTTGAAATTATATAACATTTCTAGATGGTTCAAGATACTCTCAAATATGCTGTCTCATAGGAACTTCACCTGTCTCAGACGCAAGTCAAATAGGGTTTTAAATTCCCACTGTTCTTAAATGAAAGCAGAGAAACGGAGACACGCTGCTCGGGGAATTTTTAAACAAGTGGCAACACCAACAATGGACTGGAACTTCTCGAGCTGGGCCCACGGGGAGGAGCTAAAGTTCAGGTAGAAGCAGCAGGTAAACGCAGGTTGCCTGGCCCCACCTGCTCTGTGCTCCACGACTTGGCGCCCGTCTGAAGATCAAAGCCTCAAGATGAGCTGATGCGGGGGAAGACCTCTGTAAATACAGAGCATCACTGGCTTTAAAAGAGGCTGAGTCAAGGAAACCAGTCCTCCCCACTGAGCCCAGGATGCCCTCCACCTGGCCCCAGACCAGCAAGGGAGGATTGGGGAGGAAAGATTAGAAAGAGGCCCTGAAATAGAGCAACTGGCTGCTGTGTGTGGACAACGGGGCAGCTATTGGAGAGGGGTCGACTTAGAGCTCCCCTTCCCATGGTATCAAACAAATTCAGGTGGACGAAGAGTTAAATGTGGAAACCAAGCAAACAAACCAAACATCAGAACACTGTGTAAGCAAGTATTAGTTATATCTGATTTCTAGGTGAGAAAGGCATTTCTGAGCTTAAAAGCAATGGAAGACACCACAAACGAAGAGAATGAGAATTTAACTACACAAACTTAAGTCTCCTTAACTTAAAAAGAAAAAAAGAGAAAAAACAAAAAAACTCTGCCGAACTATTAACATCCTCCCCCCAGAAATAGACAATTGTCATTTGTAATATTTAGTAAACAGCAAATACAAAGTCATGAGAAAAACAGTTAATATAAGTGGGAAGCTGTTCCATTCAACAGAATTAAAGAACTGAAAATGGCAATGTCAACTATCACCTACACGATGAACAAGATTTTATTTGCAAATATTGATGTTTATTGTGGCAAAGGCACAAGAGTCTTCTGGTCCAAGTATGAACTGATACAACTTTTCTGAAAAGAAGGTGACAAGATCTATCTCAGAAATGTTCAAACTCTCTGACCCTGTAATTCTGCTCTTAAGAATTTATTCGTAAGGAAACGGTAAAAAATGCAGCCAAGGTTTGTGTACAAAGATATTCATTGTAAATTAAATGACCGACAGAGAATTATTAACAGCTAGGTAGATAGGGACACAACTTCATGTTGTTACTAAAAGCTTTCAGATCGTGAAAATTTACTTATGACGCAGTGTTTAAACTTTCAAAGCAAGGGAAAAACTGTACATGTTTTTATCTCAAGGATATTTTAAAAATAAAGAAAATAAAGCTTAGAAGGAACCACAGCAGTGCTGCTTTTGAAGTATGGATTGTATGTTAGTTCTTTCTGCTTCCTATGATGTTCTTCTATATTTTTATATTTAATATGCATTCGTTGTATAAGGCGGGAGGGTAACAGGTGACTACCCTTACGCTCTCATTCAAGGCAAAAGGAGGCCATCACAACATACCCTAGAATATTTTTAGTGACATTCAGAAGGAAAAGAAAATCTAACAGTAGTTCTTTATTCTGCAGCAAACTACTCAAAACATTTTTTGTTGCTGCTGCTCCTGCTAAGTCGCTTCAGTCGTGTCCGACTCTGTGCGACCCCATAGACGGCAGCCCACCAGGCTCCCCCCGTCCCTGGGATTCTCCAGGCAAGAACACTGGAGTGAGTTGCCATTTCCTTCTCCAATGCATGAATTGAAAAGTGAAAGTGAAGTCGCTCAATCATGTCCAACTGTGTGTGACCCCATAGACGGCAGCCCACCAGGCTCCTCCGTCCATGGGATTTTCCAGGCAAGAGTACTGGAGTGGGGTGCCATTGCCTTCTCCCAAAACATTTTTTAAATCACTGCTTTAATTCTTTCAACCACTGGCTCCACCTGCATCAAGAAATGCAGAGATCGCCCCTTTCATCAAAGTACTGCCATCCATTCCTTCTTTCCCCCAAGTAAGCACCAAAACAACTCACAAGTCACCAGGCTTGCCCAGTCCCTTCTTTAAGTCTCCTATTTTCACATTTATCAGCAAGACCCAGCTTTGCAGCAAAACCAGAGGCAGGGGCAGGTTACATGCCCCAACTTTTCAGTCCACCAGGGGTGAGCTGGAGATTCTTCCCCTGGTTCCAGGAGCTTCAGTGCACACCAGGGAGCCCACCCCAGTATCAGCCAGAGAGATGGCCACTGGGCCCCATGAGGGAGAGGAGTATGTTCTTTCCCCAGAAACTCCTGGTTCTTGGGTTGGAAGACCTGGCCTCCCCCATTTCTGTCCCCTTTGGGGCTAGCTGCACCTGGCCCAGCCAAGCCCCTCCTCATCTCTCTGGGACTCACCCTCTAGCTTTCTGCTCCCCTGAGAAACAGAGAGCAATCAGGTGGCAGGGGTCAGGGGTCAGGGGGCGAGGGACCAGCCCCTCCACTGCTTTAGCAGCCATCCTGCCAGCTTCCATCCTGGCCCAGAGTGCTGCTCCACTGGTGGCCCACAAACCTGTCAAAGTGGGTCGGCCACTGTCAGCCAAGCTCAGCTAAACACAGAGAGCTCAGATCTCCAAACCCAGCTAAGTGGAAATTCCAGACAGTTTGTCTGCAGAGGTCCCCCAGGGACAGGCAGATGGGAGCACCCGCAGGAGGAAGGAGCCAGGGCCAGGGAGGCCCGTCTGCTCCAGACCCTGAAGCTGGCTGCCTCCCCAGCAGACCCCAAGCTTTCTGGCCTGTGTACCATGGGTGCTCCTTGAGGCCGGACCCTGCCCCAGTCACAGGAGTCTGTACAAAGTGTCCAGACCTGTTCCAGTCGGGCTTGCAGCACAGCGCATCCTTCGCTCAGCTCATGCACAGTAGCAGCCAGAAACAAGCAATTAGTGAGTGCTTTCTGGCTGCCAGAGCCGGTGGTGAGTGTTTCTCTGAGGCCACTGAATTTACTCCATGAGCAAGGCAGTTGGCCCGAGCTGTGCATGGATGCTCGGCTCACATACAAAAGGCTACGGCTCCAGCTCAGAAGCTGCAAGGAGTGCGTGCACAGAGGGCTGTGGAGCAGGTGCTGAAGGACTCCTCAACACCCCAAGATGTGGAGGGATTAGAGGCTCAGCGTACAGCAGGAAGACCTGCATGGCAGCAGCAGGTGGTGTGAGAGTGCTTTTCAGATATCCAGGAGACTTTCACATGCAGAAGGCATTAAGACCAGAAAGTCGCACAGTGGTGGATGTTGGCCAACCAGGAGCTTCAGAGACACCAAGGGCTTCAGGGCTGTCAAGCAAACTCTGCATGTTTCCAGCAAGGAGACCGATCTTCCATACAACCTGGATGACACCAGCTGTGTCCTGTCCACTCAGAATGTTCCAAGAGGAGAGTCCGAGGGGGCCGAGGGGGAGATACCTGCACTGGGGCCCAGCTGTGGAAGCTTACAGAGCTGATGCTCTGACACTGAAGGAACAGGTACCGAGGGAGGAGCCAGGCGTGTAGTCACTCCTGAAAGACACTCGGCAGACACTGTCCTCTCTGAAAGATTTAGATTTGTGGGTTTTCTCCCCAAATAGCACATAGGCTATAGGAGAGAAAAGAATAATTAAGAAATAGAAAAATTCACAGCATATCTGCAGTCAGAATTTAAACCCTAGTAACATAATCTATTTTGAGCACTAGACAAGTTAGCTAATTCCCGATGAGCCAGATTAAAAACAGACTACAAACGCATAGCAAACTCATCACAAATTACAAGAGTGCCCAAAATACGCTCGTCACTTATGAGCTGCTAACAGGGCCACATGGCCACCGAGGGGCTGGTGTTCTGGGGCCCAGGAGAAAGAGGGCAGAAGCAGTGCTGTCCTCTGCAGAATTGCTCCCGAGTCAGAGCCCCACGGGCCCCAGATGACAGGGCTGAGCCACCCGGACGGACTCAGGGAGACAGGCGAGCACGGGGCGCCCTGCAGCACCTCCAGAAGGCTGTCCTGAGTGGGGCCCGTGGGGAGCCCTCCAGCGGAGGGCAAAGGGGGTCCAGAGGAGGGGGGACTGGGACTTGAGCACAGACGAGTCTGGAAGGAAGGGGCTCCCTGGCCAAAACTCAGGTACTCTGACCAGTCAGGAAGACACACCCAGAAACATCCCTGGCAAACTCCCTTCTCTGCTCCCAGTTTCTGCTTTGCTCTCCATCCTCCCACCCAAAAAATGGTGACTTTCTGGAGACAAACTGGAACCCAGTGGTTCCAACCCCAGGACACAAGAACCAACTGGGCGCCTTTTCTCCGTAGTCGGGGGCACTGGGCTCCATGTCCTCAGTGCAGGGACCCTCTGAGCAGCGAGGCACTGACCTCCAGTGTCCGGGGCCAGTGAGCAGCCCCGAGCCGCATTATCACTGGAATGATGGAAGGCCCTGTGGAGACCCCATGTGACCCACAGGGGCACTGAGGTCATGGCGACGCTTTCAGAGCAGGACCCCGGGGACATCCTGTCTTCACCTGTGAAGATGCGCCACGCTGCACACCTCGGAGGCAGCACCCATGGCGGGCACGAGGACCCCGCCTCCAGCCGGCTGGGGGCGCTGACGGTCAGATGGTGCGGGCGGCTGCGGTGAAGAGCGCCCACAGCAAAGGAGACCATGACCCATTCTCTTCACACGCGACTTTGAAAATGAAGTTTAAACCAAGCACTGAGACAGGCCTCCAAAGCAGGTGCCTGGGCGAGCCACAAAGAGGACTCTGGGGCAGCTTCCGCCTGGCCCTCTTCCCAAATGAGGTGTTGCCAGCCCGCAGGGAGGGGTGTACATTTTGAGCCTTGTGCTGTGCAAATATCAACATCCGTCTTGAGAGCCGGAAACACTCTGGGCACACCCACAGCCAGCCACGAGGAACAGGGGAGCCCCAGGAGCGGGAGACTGTGCGCCCACAGGAATGAAGGGCTGGGAGCTGAGGTCTCCCTCCCGACGCCGAGGGAGGGAGGGAGACCCCTTAGCTCCTCTTCTGGCCTCAGCAGAGGGCACCAAGAGGCTACTGTGGCCGTGAGCTGACGGGGTGGCCCACCTGAGGGTGCGGCCCACCTGAGGGTGCTCGCTCAGGGGACCAGCAGATTTCTTCCTATCGTGGGGTGGGGGGTCTCATCCTCACCCCGATCTTCTCAAAGCATCAGCTCCATCCATCCTCCACTGCAGCCCCCTTTCCATCCAACAGTCACGCAGTTCCCGCAGCGCGCCAGGGGGCCCGAAGCCACTGGAGAGCTCACCCCTCTGGACCACACTCTCCACCAAATGCATCCGCACCCCGCGCACAGCACGGGGTACCTGCCTCCCCCACCTGGCTCTCACCGTGTGAACCACACTCTCCACCAAACCCATCCGCACCTGCCTCCCCCACCTGGCTCTCACCGTGTGGACCACACTCTCCACCAAGTCCATCCGCGCCCCGCGCACAGCACGGGGCACCTGCCTCCCCACCTGGCTCTCACCGTGGCCCCGGCGCCCTCTCTGCCCCGGCACCTTGCCCAGGGAGGTTCTCCACCACAGAGTCTCGCCTGGGCTGTCCATGGACCAGGACCATCTTGTCTCCACCCGCCATCTGGGTCACGCACTTCCTCGAGGGAGTTTCCTCTCCAAGAGGCCCCTCCATCGGCCCCTTTGTTTATGAGCCTCCACCAGGCTCTGGGCACTTGGGGAAGCCCACCCTCCCCACTGTCTGACAAGTTCTGGGCATGGAAACATGGAATTGAGGAGACAGGAGGGGAAATCAGAACTCTGACGTAAACCCTTTCTGGAAGGGCTGGGCACATGTACTTCAATTCTAAAGAAAAGATTACATGAAGCATGACAAGAAGGTTTAAAATGAGCTTAGTTTTTTACTGAAAAGGAAACAGGAGTATCAGTGTTGAAAACCCTCAGAACTTGCTCACCTAACACAAACTGGCCTGTTATCCTCTGCTGCTGCTGCTAAGTCACTTCAGTCGTGTCTGACTCTGTGTGACCCCATAGACGGCAGCCCACCAGGCTCCCCCGTCCCTGGGATTCTCCAGGCAAGAACACGGAGTGGGTTGCCATTTCCTTCTCCAATGCGTGAAAGTGAAAAGTGAAAGTGAAGTCGCTCAGTCGTGTCTGACTCTTCGCGACCCCATGGACTGCAGCCCACCAGGCTCCTCTGTCCATGGGATTTTCCAGGCAAGAGTACTGGAGTGGGGTGCCATCGCCTTCTCCTCTGCACCCCAGTATAATTTCTCAGTGCCCAACCCCTCAGGCACAGCTCTCCTGCCACCAAAATCTGTGACCCCCCCCACTCTCTGCTACACAACTTAGGATAGTTTCAATACTACTGATATTTCCATATGTGCAACAGACGCAAAATTTAAGACATAATCTTGGCTGAAAGGCTTATAATCCAAACACAGTAAGTCAACCTTTCATCGTCCATTATTCAATCTGCCTCTAATTTAAAACTCACGATGCTCTCTAACTCCAGCCCAGTCTGGAGCGACACTCCTCAGGGTGGGGTTTGGGGCATCCAGCAAACTGCAGGATGTGAAAAACGCAGGGACCTTCCCACGGCTGTTCTCTCCCCTCCATGACCCCTGCCCCCAACAACCCTGTGCAGCTTCCTTAGCCCCATCTCAGTTAATCTGACTTGGAGAAGGCAGCCTACACTGTGATTCTGCAACAGGGCACCACACCTTCAGAAGCTTGGTTATCTTCTCTTGACATCTACTGATTTTAAGCCAGGCTCAAGAAGCCTTCACATTGGACAAGAAAAGGAAGGAAGGACTTGGTAGAAATCAGGTTATGTGATGACTCAAGTTTTTTCAGATTCTTCAACAAATAAAGCCAAATCTGAAGGGAGAAGGTGGTCTGCCTGGTAAAGAAAGAGACAAAGGTGGTACAGACCAGCCATCAGACCACTGAGTGCAGTGCCCTGGACTTCACAGCCACACAGGTGGGCTCTGGAGGGAAAGACCATATTCACAGACCAAACGCACCCTCACCTGCCAGGAGGGGGCCTGGGCAGGGCTGTGAGCGCAGGTCTTGCCTGCGGCCCCCATTTTTGTTGCTGGATTCATGGAAGGGCTCCAACCAAAAGCAAGTAGAAGTTCCAAGGCCCTGGGTTTGACTTCTCTGAGGACCTGAAGGAATCTAGTGTGTTCAGGAATACTACAAGCACCTTCCAGTCTCTTTAATGAGAACTGCCACCCGCCCTCATGAAGCACCCAGACACCTGAAGTTAAACCCCCGTATGTGACCCCTCAGCTACTTCCGGACACAGAGCAACCAGGGATATTTTTCATCCTGCGGGCAGATTTGAGGAGAATTCCTAATTATATTTTCTTTGTTCTTTAATGACACTTAATAACACTGGTGATAAGGGGACACACCAGCTTGGCTCAGAAGGGCTCTTCCAGTGGCGGAACAGTCCTTTCAGCAATGACCACCAGCACAGTATCACACTGTGTTCTTCAGATCTGGCGTTGTTCCCTCTCCTGCCCTCCAAGTTTGCAGCAAAATTAAAGAGAAGAAAAAAATCAATTCCAAGAAAGTACCTGTCAGTACTATGGCTTAAACTAATCCCATCTAACCTAGGCCAATACTGTTCACCCTGGATAGATCTGATGACAACATCTTCCTTGCTTTTCAGATTTGAGCTGGGCACAGGGTTGGTTCAAGTGCTGCTGAAATCCGGAAGGCAGGGACCAGCCTCTCAGATCACCCATAAGCCACCTTCTGCACATTTTAATTACACGGCAGAAGCTGCACTTCAGGGTCTCCAAAGTTCACCAAGGGAACAGAAGTCTAAGAAACACTGGTGTCCTCACATGTTCAAAGTGCTCACATGGAGGTTTTGGGGTGTGGTTTCTATATCACATTTGCTAAGGTCATTTTAAAACTGCAGATGCTGAGAAACAAGCAAAGGTGATGATCAGGGGGCTAAAGCAGACAAAATAAGGCAATTAGAGCATCCTATTTCTCACAACAGAGGAGAAGGGCATAAGCACACTTGCTGCCTTCTGGGTGGTATACATCCCCCCACCTTCCATGTCATCAGAAAGCAAGGAAGCAGAAAAAACCTCCAAGACACGAGGTAAAGTCTGTCCCAACATGGTCCCAGACAGGACACTCTCAGATGGGCACAGAGTGAAAGACTAGACAGGGGAGCCTGCAGGGGCTGGGGAGGCGCCAAGCTTGACTTTACCTATGAGGGCAGCACACGCACACCTCAGAGTCCACACAGCTGGGCTGTGTTCGGATCCTGGTACTCTAATGCCTATGGCGTGAGCTGCCCCTACACAGCCCCGGGGCAGACCCTGGCCCCCACACACATCTGCTGTGACGCAAAACATTTCTGGAACTCCTCCCATGGATGGCGCCCTCAGAGCCCACAGCATAACTTTCATCGTTTAAGGCTTATTTGTTTTTTGGAAATAGCTAACAACCACTCAGAGTCAAGAGTCATGAATAGAGTGGGTGACTAAGCTTGGTAATTTCATTCATGGTCAGAAACTCACAGTGGGCTGAAAACAACCGGTGCATATTCTCAGATGGCTTATAACCCAGCTGCGGTGGTAATGCTGAGGGCAGTCCTCCAACCGTGCTCGGTGCAGGGATATGAGGGGGGCCCCCGGCCCAAACAGGATCTGGGAAGATCACCCCTTCTCTGCACACACACATTCCGATGAGTCTGTGAAATCCAGCCCTCTGGTTTACAGTCATTCATGATAATTACTCATCACTCCTGTGCATCCCCAACTCGATGCAGCCCCTAACAAGTTGTTATTACTGAGAGGACACTGCACACTTTATCGGTAATGCAAACCAGGAAGCACAGCCCTGCAGAGATGCCAGCACCGCATGGGTACAGCCAAGCCCCAGCAGTGAGCGTAAACACAATATGCATTCCACTCAGGGGGCAGATAAACATACACACTCTGCACTGACTTACAACTCATTCCAATCATCTTTAGTGGGTTTATCCTAAATATAGATAATAAATTCAGTGTTAATAATAGCTGAGACCTTTAAAATCCTTTGAAGGGAAGCACACACCACTCCACCTTTCACATCCCTCCACAATGACTGACTGGCTGTGGTTTTCTGGTTTCTCTACAATTGAAGAAATTTGCATTAAAAAGGTGCAACTAAAAAACATGAGATAAAATACAAATACAAACACAAACACTGATGCAGGACCTCCCTGGAACACATGCTTCTCAACATGAAAACGTGTGGATTTCACTGGGTGGCGAGGAGTCGCTGATCTGGGAGCCTCAAGGCTTGGGTCTTAGATTCACTAAACCTGGATCTAACGGACAGTGGATTTTCTCAAGGGAAGGTTATGCCACTTGCTGTTCCAAGAAAAGAAACAGCTGGGATACGGCCAGCTAATCTTTCTTATAATCATGTTGCAAGTCTCTCCAGCGTGGGCCATCTCCCAGGAGAGACACAGCACTAGTGATTCCAAAGGTCAGATCCCCATCTCTGAGAGGATCAACAAGAGGATCTCCACCCAGAACTAAGACAGACGCTGGTACCCCCCTGCAACACACACACACATGCCTCACAAACCGCCTAACCGCACATCTGTCTAAGCCTCTCTTCGTCAACCTCTACCTCAGGACTTAGGAACAGCACTAAAACTCTCCTTGCCAGCGATGCGGCCAATCGGAAAACTGATGCACAAAAGAAGGAGAGAACTAGAGAGTGAAGTCTGGTTTGCAGCAGAAGCAGAAGAACAGGAGGGAGAATCAGAAAAATGAAGAGGAGAGGACAGAAAGCAAAACAGAGTTGTCCAAGTGTGAAAGCCCTGCTGTGCTTCTTCCAGCACTGGGTGCCTCCCCGGCTGGGGCAGAGACAGCTCTCCTCTAGGGGGATCTGGTTCCCCTCACATCCTCACACAGAGGACCACGGCCCCAGCAGACAAAAGGGATGAGCCAGGGTGGATGCTCAGATCCTGGGGTGGACAGGGGAGCAGCTCCATCTCAGGGGACACCAGTTGCAGCTGCTGTAAGGTCGCCTCTGGATGGGGACTGAGTGGCCAGCACAACGCGGTGTCGTGGAGAGGCGCCTGCTCTGTACCCATCCGAGGGAGCTTCTGATAGATGAGGAGAAAGGTGAGACATCGTAAACCAAGGTCATCAACATCTAGCCTGGCGCCTACATCAAGGTTTGCTGATGAGGCACTCAGCCTGTCAAAAAGTAAGGAAATAACTGGAAATGTCACTTCAACCATAGTGAAGAAGATACGCCGCTACAGCCTCTCCATGTCTGATCACATGTGATGATCAGGGGCATGGCCACTGTGAAGAAACACACCGGAGGGTGTGCGAGTATGTAGAGGAGAAAAAGGAAGGGAGGAAGGCTGAGTGCAGAGTCCTGCAGAGGGAAGGGCTGAAGGAGCAGCTCTGGGTCTGGCTCTGAGCCACAAGGGCCTAATCAGTGTGTGCAGCTGGCCTGGTGATGCCAGAGAGGAGAGATGTACAGGCTCCATGTAACACAGAACCTAGTGCACCACACTATGGGGGGTCACACAGATGGGCCTGACACTCCAAAGACTCAGACAGACACACGGACGGGCTCAGGCACCAGGAGGATTGGCAGCCTGGCAGCGCCAGAGACACACCCTCTGCAGGAACCACATCCTTCTCAGGCAGAGTCCTGGCAGGCCTGATATGGGCGCAGGCGTCCACAAGGAGAGCTGAGACCCAACAACCTCACAGGCTGCTCACGAGCAGCTCCCAGGACAGTGGATGGGACTGTGGGAAGAGATGGGGAGACTCCAATGGAACACAGGCTAGGGGCAGACCTGGAGAAGCTCTGACGCTCTCTGTGATGGCACCAAAATGGCCAAGAACCCAAAGGTGGAACCAACCTGATGCTGAGTCCAGACACGTATGTCTCAGGAAAGGACACGAGGGTAAGAGGTTGTCACGGTTATACCGACAGCACCCAGAAGTTTCAGCCGGGGCAGAGAGCACGGTGAGAAAACCCAGACACACCACTTGCTAATAGAAGGAACCAGGCTCTCTGGGAAAAAAGGTTCTAGGTCTGGGCAAGACATACACAACGTGACCCTGGAAATCTTATCATGTGAGCTAGCAAGCCAGGAGGATCACACCCAAAGGACCCAGGAGCCACTAAATACTCTCCCACTGACCAAGCTGGGACAAGTTTAACATTAATAACAGTAACAGCAATACACCACAACACAAACATTTAAATCCCTGAGTTCACAATGATCTAAATCCAAAGCAAAGACAACTCCCGCTTGGTCACCAGTGACTGAAAACTGAGGAATAGAAGAGAAAGAACCCGCAAGTGAGTGATCTTTCCCACACAGACAGAACCCCAAGGTGAACAGTTAGTCAGGCAAGACAGAGCTGTCCTTTCCAGAAGTCTTCAAACCAAGAAGTAAAAGCAGCTGATGAATGGGGTGTTGTAACCCAGGTATCAGCGGATGCAGGCACAGATACCAACAGCTGCTCAAATGGAGATTCCAGCCTGAAGAACAATACTCCTCCCATGAGGGTGGCTAGCCCACCTCTCCAAAAATAAAAATAAAACCCAAACCGAATCTCACCATACTTCATATCCAACCTCCAATTCGCAGACATAAAGGAGCACCAAGGAACTGGCTAAACTCCACCCTGGGGATGCACCTGCCTAATTCAGACTGTGGAAAAGTAGGCAAAGCCCAGCCCCCTGAACAAACTCATTACAAAAACAAACCAAGAAATAAGATCAAAACACAGGAAAGACAAAAGAAGAAACTGTGACTTAAAAAAAACAAATCATAAAGAGTGACTCTATCTGAATTCTGAATTAAGGAAAAACTATAAAATAAGTTTATGACATTTATGAACTAACTGGAAATGTGAATAATAATTAAATATTTGATGTTATTAAGCAATTTGTTCATTTTGGGGTATGACCCACACCTTATTGCTGCTGCTGCTAAGTCACTTCAGTCGTGTCCGACTCTATGCGATCCCATAGACGGCAGCCCACCAGGCTCCCTGTCCCTGAGATTCTCCAGGCAACAACACTGGAGTGGGTTGCCATTTCCTTCTCCAATGCATGAAAGTGAAAAGTGAAAGTGAAGTTGCTCAGTCGTGCCTGACTCTTAGCGACCCCATGGACTGCTGCCTACCAGGCTCCTCCATCCACGGGATTTTCCAGGCAGAGTACTGGAGTGGGGTGCCATTGCCTTCTGTGCCACACCTTATTAGGTTTGTTTAAAAGTCCTTATATTTGAGAGATATGTAGTAAAATATTTACAGATGAAAAAAGAAACATTTCTGGGCTCTGCTTGGAGGGGACCAGGGCGGGGGCAGGATGGACCACAGACTGCTGGTGCTGCAGTAGGGCAGTGGGTGTGTGGGGTTCATAATCCCACTCTGTCTACTTATGTGTATTTGAACTCCTCCATAATACCTTTTAAAAAAAAAAAAAAAGGCAGGCTGGGCTAAGAGCTAGGTCCTCCCAGAGAAGGTGAGACCTGGACCAAGCCCTGCAGGCTGGGGTGGTGGGAGCACAGGACAGGAGGCAATGACACCAGAGAAGAACCGCCAGCCTGCTTGCCGCGGGCTGCACATCGGCGTTCCCAAATTCACAGGTGGAAAGCCTAACGCTGAGTGTGCTAGGAGGTGGGCCTTTGGGAGGTGATCACGTCATGAGAGGGGAGCCAGTGTGAATGGGACCTTACAAAGGAGGGACCCCTAACCCCTCTGCCCTGAGAGGACACAGAAGTCTGCACCCTGCATGAGGATCTCACAGAAACCATCGCCTGCGCCTGGGCCTGGTCTCAGCCCGCCAGCCCCGGAACCCTAGGAAACCAATGTGTGCTGTTTACCTGGTCTGCAGTGCTGTGTCACAGCAACCTGAACACGCTCCCCACAGGACAGAAGGGGGCCAACACTGAGGCTGGGGGCGGGTGGGAGAAAACATGGCCACAGAGGGTCCTTCCTTTTACGCCGTCAAGCTGGGACTCCACGACGGGGAGACCGGCCATATTTATGATTCAAATGTCGCAGGTCGGCAGATGGAGGCCTGGTCACTTACGTGCAACTAACGCCCCTCATCAACTGCTGGCCTGCACATTGGAGACGGTGACCCGTTCTTACTGCTGTGATTAACTCTACACCACACGTCCACAGAGACTCAGAGCACAGTCCTGGGTTCTGGACCAGACAGGAAAGTGAGCTAGGACACTCACAGTATCCCGGATGAGGTGCACACTCCACCTCAGCAGGCCAGCTCACCGCCCGGTCCAGGACCACCAGCTCGGGAGACCCTGCCCATGGGGGTGGCCCAAGCCCAGCACCAGTGTCCAGGTCGGCACGCTGCCTCATGAACCCACTCCCCATCCTCTGGCTAAGTGAGAGGAGGGGGAGTGGCTCACCTCCACCTCACTACCACTCAAAAATAATTGTTTTGCAGAGGTGATAACACGGAAAATGTCTGTCAGTTTACTAACCTCATATGTCTTCCTGAACTTCACCAACAAGCCATTCACCTGGAAAATTTCTTCACAAGGAACAGTTTGAGGCTACCAGGTAAAGGCAGAGAAAGGGCAAGAAGGACTAAATCTCTCACTGGAATGAGATGTAAAAACAACAGGAAACTCAACGGAAAACCCGATATTCAATGTGGTAGAGAAGGAATCAGTGTGGCCCATCTCAAACTCCTCAGATCACCAGGGACGCAGCTCGGTGTGTGGGGACCTCCAACTCCAGCTGCAGTCAGCTCCGAACTTACAGGAGACAGAGGACAAAACCAGCTTCCCTCAGAAGGACACTGACGCTGAGGACTTCTGCGCAATGGCCTCTGGGCCATCACACTGAGTGCCACACAGAGTCAGTGCTCTGCTCCCCCGACTGCCTGCCCTGGGTGTCAGCTACACAGCACACGTCAAAACTACTCTGCAAAAAAGAAACTCAGTGACCAGCCTTGCACCATGGTGAAGAGTCCCAGCGGCACGGGGAAGAGAGGCCCCAGCTTCCAAATCAGCTCCCCCATCTACAAGCTCAGCACACTGGCCTCTCCCCCAGAAGCTCCTCGGAGAAGGTAGACACCTGCCTCCTCAGGCACGAAGACTCGGACGGCACTTACCGCCTCTGAAGGGAGCTGGAGGGGCACCTGAAACCCACCACTGTCTGTGCTGGGCAAAGTCTCAGGGGCAACTCAGCTCCCAAACCACGCAGCGATGGCCCCCCTCAGCCCTTCCCACTTAGCAAAGGATGCTGCCCGTCTTCACGAGTGCTCGGCTCTTGCCCGGAGATGGTCTCCAGCTGCTCTGCACAGGCTTCTGTCTTGGAGAGAGGGGATCCACACCCGCTCCCAGCGCTCCTGGTCACAGGGGCTGCGCCCTTTGCCTTCAAGTATAGACTGGACACAGAGGAAGGCAGACTGGATGTTGGATGAGTGGAGAGGAGAGAGAGAGGAAGAAGCTGCACAGAGACGGCTGAGGCCCACAGGAGGGCAGGGCCCATGCTTCCGGGACCCCCAGCTGGACCATCGAAGCCCCAGGCAGAGGCCCCAGCATCCAGTGAGGGGCCTGGGTCAGGCCGTCCTGCAGCTCTCAGGCTGCCTCCCACCAAAGGCCAGGCCCCACGCAGTGACCTCCTCAGTTCAGTTCAGTCACTCAGTCATGTCCGACTCTGCAATTCCATGGACTGCAGCACGCCAGGCTTCCCTGTCCATCACCAACTCCCAGAACCTGCTTAAACTTATGTCCATTGAGTCGGTGACCTCCTCACACTCAGCTTTCAAGCCCAGCAGGGAAGGGGCTGTGTGGGCATCTGTCCAGCATGAACCATGTGGGTGCAGAGCTCTTCACAAGGCCAGCAGCATTGGAGGGAACCACCTCACCCAGGAACATAAAAACACACACTCACAGTCTCCTGAGGCCGTGTCTTACTTCCAGTCATCGGGAAGGCCTCAACGGCAGAAGTCCCTGGGTGGACCACAGTGACTGCGGCCCTTGTGAGTGCATGAAGTCACCATCACCCGGGAGAGACACCTGTCTGCTGGAAGCTCCTGCCCTAGCGACACTCCAGCCCGATGCTGCCCAGCGTGCTCCTTGAGCGCGGCCTGCAGCTCGGGGAGTCAGACGGAGCCTCCTCCCAGCCCGCCCACCCTGCCTCTCGTCCCTGCACCGCCCTCATACCCACGGACAGAAGCGAAGGACTTCAGACATTGCAGACACTGCTTCAAGCACAGAGAGAGCAAAGCTAGTAAGGTTGGAAGGTGGAGCTGGGACCCGACAAGGTCACCACGGTCCATGTTGTAGCCCAGTCCGTGGTCTGTCTGCACTGTTCCCATGCCCTAGTGCTCACATGGCTTTCTGAGGCCGGACAGCCTTCCTGCTCTCAGTACCATGAGATATCACCACATCGCCAGGGTAAACTTCCTGCTCTGCCTAAAGTAGCCTTCAATTGTCTGCTTTTTAAAAAAAATTATTTATTTGGCTGCACCACGTCTGCAGGATCTTTAGTCGAGGCGTGTGGGATCGAGTTCCCTAACCAGGGATCAAACTTGGGCCCCCTGCAATAAGAGAGTAGAGTTTTAGCCACTGGACCACCAGGGAAGTCCTTCAATAGGCTGCTTTTACTTGTAACCAATAAGATCTTTTAAAAGAAAGTACATTAAAAATCAAAGAACAAAAAAGAGGCTACAGTGTGTGAATCTGGTGACCACCACTCAGGTGATTAAAAGGACAAGGGCAATCAACACGTTGCTCTCAGATTTCAAGTCGTAAACTCTAGACTCTAGACACACACATAGGTACATATACATACATACATCCCCTCCCCCCGCCCCCTATATTCTCACAAGTCAGGGATGACCAACACCTCCAACTCATCGTTTCAGCTTCTGCTGGCTGGTGTGCTTCCAGCACTTGAGAGAGGGGAGTGTGAATTTCTCTGGGGTCGCAGGGTCTCCCTGCTCTGAGCAGAGCTCGCCTGGAGGGGCAGGTCCTGTGTGTGGTCCTGTTCTGCATCTCTGCTCCCTGACCCACTGCAGCCCCCCACCCCCGTTCTCCAGAAAGGCGGGCTCACGTCCAAACCCTCTGAGCTCACGCTCACACACCCGCATTCCCAGTTTCAGCTCAACCAGGAAAGTCCCTGGACAAATATGTTGGAGGAAAAATAAAATCCAGGAAAGCACAGCTGAGAAGGACCCTCAGAGCTCAGGCAAAGAAGCCAGAAACCAGCAAATACTGTGGAGGCACAGCAAGGAGCCTGTATGGTGTCACTAGGCGCCCGCCTGCCCTCACCCAGCCTCTCTGCGCCGCGGAGCTCCCTCCTCGGGAGTGGTGACAGTGTCAGGCCCTCATGGCTGGGCTGGGCTCCCCCAAGGAGCCACACTCCAGCCACTTCAACTCCTGGCCTGTGAGACTCGGGGGCACCTGGCCCCAGAATTTGTGGCTCAGACAAGGACAGCCGAGAACATTATCTGTCCCTTCTTCCCTGAAACCTGCCTCCCACACAGCAAGATGCACAAGATGGGTGAAAGAGGCCGCCACAGAACTGAAGGCCCTCAGCAGGGACCACGAACT
>SJXQ01006425.1:753107-792511 GCA_006408695.1 Aepyceros melampus
GAGACCGTGGCTGCCAGCGTGAGGGTGCAGGTGGGAGGACACGGGTCCCCTGGCGCTCGGCCCACAAGGGGACCACCCAGCACCACACGCGACACACGGTTCTGCTCCACCCCAGCGACCCCAGCGCAGGAGCCAGAAACTAGCCTGGCACACGGACACCGACCATGTCCAGAGACCCAGAGGGCACAAACTTGTGAGCCGAATGTGCTCGGCCTCTGGACTCTCAGGGCTCACGACCTGCTCCCCCGGTAACTGCCCCTCTTCCACCCATCCTCGCTGCTGTGGGCCCTCCCTTCCTGTTTCACACACTGACCCCTCGCAGGGACTCCTCCCCACTGCTCCCACCTCTCCATCAGCTCCGCAGCCTCCCCAGCCTCTCCTGCTGCGTACGAGGGGCCCTCCCGTGAGATCCGGGCCCTCCGCCCCTTCCGGCCACCCAGCCCCTGTGAACTGCTCAGCTTGCCCACTTGCCATATTGTGCCCAGGGAGGTGCTCTTGATTGCTCTTCCGAGAGATGATTTAACTGGTCATCAAATCCTTTCTACCAGGGCCAGACTGGACCTGGGAGCCAAGAGGCCAAGTTTCACGGTGTAACCCTCACTGGACTCCTAAAGACATCAAATGTCATCGGTGAACAACGGCACGAGCAGCCTGTGGAGGCATTTGGGACAGAATTTTCAACACCCACACCCCAGGACAATTGGGCCAGAGCTTGTGGCTGGCAGAACTCTCCGCAGCCCCGGCCAAAGCTAGCTCCTGGTCTCAACACCGCCTTCCCTCTCCTGCTGCTCCAGCAGCCCCCATTCGACCACACCCAGTGGGGGCACTCAGAGGCCTCTCATCACCTTCACACATGAAGCAGTAAGATTCTCTAGCAGTGGGAGCACTCACTGGGCCACCTCCCTGTGCTGGCCATGGGAGCTCCGTGGAAAACAGGAGAGCCCCCATGCCCGTCACTGCACCTCCGCTGGGGGTGGGGTCATCCGGGGAGACATGAGTCATCAGGAAGATAGGACAGGACAGGACATGGGGAGCCAGCATCCTTCTGCCTCTCCTCAGGTTCTGCAAGGTCTAGGACTCGGGGGTCTTGCAGGCCTTCAGGGGGCATCAAGAGAAACAAGAGACACACCCTGCACTGGGTCAGTGTCCACACGAGTGATGTCTCTGTGAGCAGCACAAGTGGTAGGTGTGTTATTTCCCTCCCTTCACAAGTAAGAGAATGAAGGCTCGGAGAGATGAACAGCCACCGTGAGCAGGACGGCCGCACGGCGTGGAGGAGGCTTGGTGGAGGCAGGTCTCCATGTGAGAAGCGGGAAGACCTAAACAGGCTGCCCCAGCTCATCTCGCCACATAGCTCTCCATCCAAATATCCAGGTAGGCCTGGTTATGCTTCAAGACTTCAGAGCGCAGGATGTGTGCTGATGCCTATGCAGAATTCAAGGCGAGCCCCCCAGCCCATAGGTCAGGGGAGGGGGCCACAAGGGGGCGTGAACCTGGGTCACTTGGGGCCTCCCGCCCTGCTGTCCCTGCCCAAGTGGAAGTTGCCCCTCGCCACCATCCTTCAAGGCTGGGGTCTAATTTTGTTGACAGTGTGTCCTCAACATACAAATTCCGGGGGTGGAAAATAAGTCAGTCAATAACTATGGCAGGGAAAAATAACCAAGTATCATAAGAGATGCAGGAAGCAGGCTTGGCTGCAGCAAAGGGGTGATCTGTTTAGGACAAGGGTTCTTAACCTTGGCTGCCAATGCCTACCCCTGCCTCCAAGAGACTGAGCCTGAGTGGGGGCTGCCCATGCCCAGGTATCAGCCGTGCGCAGAACAAGCCTCCAGGTCACTCCCTGCTCCTCACGGTGGACATGAGCTCGGCACGGCTTACAGTTCTGCTGCACCTCCCACAGAGCACAGCACAGACTCTGAATAACCAACCACTGGTTCCTTTCTGATGACTCCAGATGAACGATCTCCTCATCAAATGCACATCCCTAAAAGGAAGAGCAGCCTTCATAAGCAGAGTCCATTTATATTTCTATCATTAACCATTTGTGTCAGAGCTGGGTGGCTTCCACCTGCCCCATTTCACCAGGGTCTCCAATTATCTGCAGATCTAACCTTGACAGATGTTGGGACTTCATAATGTTGCAGCCTGAGTGTTGCCTAAATGGTAACCATACCATGATACACACAGGGGAGCCAGTCCTGGCTGGGCCAGAGAATCCAAGAGCTGTTGGTGATCCCAGACACAGACAGATGTCAGAGCGAATGACCATACAAGCCCATGCAGGTGGCAGGGCTGCCGTCCATGGGCCTGGTGATCCTACAGGACGCTCGGGGCCCTGTCCCACACCCCAAGGGAGCGCAGCACCCACCTGCTCCTCCTTCCCAGCCCCACGTATCAATTCACAGCAGTGAGAACATCAAAGTATACTCAGCAATAGTCAGCTTGCCTGCTGCTCTCCTCAAACATCTCATGAAACATCTCGCCAAAATTCACCCAAAACCTCCTTAAGCATCAGGTCCTCTTATAGGTCTTCTGTCCTCACCTCTCTTAGGGAGACAGGCATCTCAGGGAAGGCCCATCTGCAGGCTGAGAGATCAATGCAGTGGGGTGAATCTGCACATTTTTCATGAGATAGCATAAAAGAAAAAAGAATATTCAGCAGGATGAGTGGATGGATGGATAGATTTAACCTTCAAAACAATTAGAAAACCTCTTCCTAGATCATCTTATTTTGAGCTCACTGATAAACGTTTGACCAGAACTGCTCTTTCAGGATTATTCACATTGTTTCACAGGTGGACGATCTCTTGTAGCCTTGAGTGGGAGCTCTTGGGTGCAGTGAGCCCACCTCTTCCTGCTGCCTCCACCCTAACCCAGCACCTTGTCCTGTGCAGTCTGCTGGACCCTCTGCGTGAGCTTGTCCAAACCTCAGCACCTCTCACAGCACTCTAGAGTTTATACAGAGGACATCTGTCCACACCTGCATGAGGAATGGGAGGAAACACACAGGAAGCCGAGTCCAGGACCCCAGGTTCCCACACAACCACCTCCAAGAGGCAGCCTCAGTCCAGGAACTACCGGGTGCTGCTTCCCTCTTCCTCAAGCTCTGATTCTGATTATTAATGTCTCAAGTCTAATGAACATCTTTTAGGAAGATTTTTTTTGTTTTACTCACGTAAACCACCCTCCAAAACTCCTGCTCCCGCAGAGGTACATAAACCACTTTTAGTCATCAAAAACCTACTTGGAAGTTGAAAGAGCCCCATTACTCGCTTTTCTTTAATCAACAGATTAAACCACACACACACTTGGTTTGTGAGAAGAAACTATGGCTCACATTTCCTCGAATGAGTCCCTCTCCACCTGTCAAGGGTAGCCGGTCCCCCAACAAGGAGAAGGCAACTCACTGCATCCGTCAGTCAGCCTCTGTGCCACAGCCGTTTCTCACCATCACCCGTGAGTAACCTCCCTGTGCGTTTGAAATCTTACATTCTGCTGACAGGATGCCACCTTCCGGAGGAACGCTGGGCAGCCTGCCTTCTGGGTTCTACAGTCAAGTTTCTGGAACCAGCTCCTTTGGTTCAGCTCTGAGCATGGGGCCCAGGGCTCAGACCACCTACCCGTGATCCGTCAGGGCGACGCCTGCACTGCCCAACACCTGCACCACCCAACACCTGCACCGCCCGTCAGGGTGACGCCTGCACCGCCCGTCTGCACCACCCGTCAGGACAACACCTGCGCCGCCCATCAGGGTGACGCCTGCACTGCCCATCAGGGTGACGCCTGCACCACCCGTCAGGGTGACACCTGCACCGCCCGTCAGGGCGACACCTGCACCGCCCGTCTGCACTGCCCATCTGCACCACCTGTCAGGACGACACCTGCGCCGCCCATCAGGGTGACACCTGCACCGCCCGTCAGGGTGACGCCTGCACCGCCCGTCTGCACCACCTGTCAGGACGACACCTGTGCCACCCGTCAGGGTGACACCTGCACCGCCCATCAGGGTGACACCTGCACCGCCCATCTGCGCCACCCGTCAGGACGACACCTGCACCACCCGTCAGGGTGACACCTGCACCACCCAAACCTGCACCGCCCGTCAGGGTGATGCCTGCACCGCCCGTCAGGGCGACGCCTGCACTCCTGTGATGTGCCCACCGCATGCCCCAAGACTGCCTCTGCTTTATCACTGAAAATACTGCCTCTTCAAGGTATTATGGAACACCCGTGAGGGTGAAAGGGAGCGTGTGACCTCCCCAGGGCTGTCCTGGGACACCAGTGTGTACAGCCCACCTGCTGACTGAGGACTTGGCACAGTGCTTGGCAAGAGCAAGTATTCAATGAGGACTGAGGACTGAAGCAACCAGCAACAGGAGTATGAGCGAATGCACAGGAAATGCTCACCACTCACTCATTCCAATCACATCATCCTGTCCCACCTCAACCCCCATGAATAAATGAGCAGGCACTAAAGCCAAACACAAACCAAAAACCTGAAGCATCTCCAGGAGTGGGTGGCTTTAAAAGCAGTGGCCAAATGACATGTGGTTTCAGCAGACTGCAGGGGCAGAGAGCCTCAGGTGTCCAGGGTCTCGCCCCCAGGCCCCAAGGGTGCTCCAGCTCCCAGAGGCAGCCTCCCTGCTGTCGTCTCCTGCTGGCGCCCCTTCTCACACTCAACTGTCTGGGTGATAAAATGCCCCTCCCTGCAAGGCATGGCCAGGCTCACAGAGGAATACACTCACTGCCCAGAGATCCATGGCTTATTCATGTGGAGAACACAGAACTGTGCTATCAAGTGTTCAAGAGACAGAGGACAATGCCTGCTCAATGTGCAGTGGGCAGCCTTGAGCAGAAAGAGCTGACAGACCTGTCACATAGCTAATAGGCAACTATTGCACAAGACCAGCCTCTGAGCCATCAGAGCCTAAAGAAATGAATCATCATTACTGCGTCCACCAGCACGGCCTCTGAAACACCTACAGGGCTGGAATAAAGGTGAGTGGGAGACGCTCGAAAGATAAAGGGTGTGCTGACAAGGGGCAGGGCCTGGACCTTGGAGCCTGGCCTCTGTCACTTACTAGCTGTGTCACAAACAAGCCTGGGCCTGAGCCCAATGTGTAAAGGGGGGGTGATCATCCTCATGAGCCCACAGGTCGCTAACACCAAAGTAAATGTCAGTGTCCTGAGGAGCCAGGCTGCAAAGATACCCACCAGAGTCCTTGCTTTTGTACACTGCTCTCTGTGTACCTGCCACCCTTCATCCACACCAACCACCATGTGCATGAGGTGGGTCAGAGAGAACACGTCCCCTGAGCACAAGCAAGAGCCACAGAGGTCATCGAATCCAAGAGCCAGCAACTGCAAGGCCGTGAACTCCACCTAACGCTCACGAGGAAAAGTGTTATCAATGAAACCATGAAACACCACCCATTACAAGATGCAACCTCATTTTAGAGATGTTAAAATGTGAGGGGGAAATGTGCATTTTAGAATGAGACATAGTGTGAGAAGAACCCCGAGGCCCTGGAGCTCAGGGTCTGGTCCTGACTGGACAATGTCCAAGGCCAGTCTGAGCCCACAGAGCAGTGGAGTCCAGTGGGGGCTGCTCTTCAGTAACCCTTGGGACCTTGTTGAATTCCAGGCTCCTTGTTCTGACTCAGTAGGTCTAGGCAGGGAACATGACACACTCTGGAAGGGGCAGATGGCAGAGGATTCCTGCCACTCACCAGTCAGCCCGTGCATGCCCTGCCCACTGCCATGCCCTGGGCTGAGAAAGTGCAAGATGTGTGTGTCAGTCACAGCACGGAGACTGGTGAGGCCATCTGCCCTCCCCGAGGTGCTCCTTCCCCCGGCCTCTGGCATCAGGACACCCCTGCGGGGAGGAAAGGCCCAGGAGCACAGAGGTGTGGGCCTGACCCAGCACTGTTTGTGATTCTCCCACACCTCGCTCCTGGTACGTCTCCCGCACACTCTCCCCAACTCTGACTCATCTGGAGTGTGCGGCTGCAGACTTCCAATTAGAAAGGGGGCTGGAGGCGTCCTGGGCGGCATCTCCCCAGTCAGCTGTGACTCAGCCTGGCAAAGCCCCAAGGGCCTTTACAGCAGCCTCCTTCTGCCCTTTGATTGGCTAGAAAGCAGCCAGAACCAGTCATCACAGGCGATCACTGCTCACTGCACATTAGCCAGCACCTCCTGGGACTCAGAGGAAGAACAGGCACACAGCTCCTTCCTCCCAGCATGGGGACACAGGTGGAGCTCTGTGGCTAGTGAATTACACATTCCAGGATTTCTAAAGCCTATTAAGAAAGGACAGCCTACATGAGGATATAGCTCCAGCCACCTGTCTCCCTCCTCCCGCCCCCACTCAGCGTTTCACATCTACTTTATGACTCAAGGCATCCAGCGAGACAGGGGTTTTAAAGCTTCCCATCTCTGATGCTAGAGAGCTGGGGGCGGAACGCCAGACAAGCAGGTCACAGTGACAGCCCCCGCGCTCTGCAGCCCACCGGCTGCTTCTGATGACTGATTTTACCATGGTAGGAAAGGATTCCCTGGCCATCTATGCCCAAATCTCTGGAAGAGAGGATTTCAGCCTTTTTAGATAGTGGTTCTACTAAGTTTTAGAGAAGGGAGTGGGGGAGACCCTGGGAGAGAGCCCCGCTCCCCCACCGACTCCGGCAGCACCTCCCAGGCCCAGAGCCATCAGCCCAAGCAAGTCCAACATCCTACATCTTGAAAGAACTTAAGGAGCTTATAAGAACGCCTGGGAGTCAGAGGGACGGGCTGCTGGCGGGACAGGGCACGTGTCCAGCACGGTGACTGCACAGCCAGCACCGAGTGAAGCAATTCATTAACGACACCAAATCCGTGACGTCGGGGGAAAAGCACCTCCACCCTGAGCAGGGAATTCTGCTGGAGGAAGAAATCATCACTGGGGGATATCAGGTGGAAGCAGCTCTCTCCAAGTAAACGACTAGGGGAAGGGAGGGAATAACTAGCCATTACCTAATAAGGGGTTTGTCTACATCGGCTGACTCATTCCAGAACTGAGGCCAAAATCAGGGTTAACTGAACAGGGCCGACATGATAATTATGCTTTTTTTCATTTTTGGTGTTTTTAAAGCCACAACTCCTTTCGTTAGAGCCACACAAGGATCTGCAGGATGCACTTTCCTGGAAGCAGAAATGCATCTTCGGACAGTCCGGCTGATGCAGGCAGCCTGCAGCCCACCAACACCTGCCCCAAACCGAACAGAAGCGCTGACCAGCACTTCTCCCCAACCCTGAGGCTAGGGGTGGAAACGTGTCCGTGGCCATGGACGTTTGTCTTGATGAAAAGACAGCAGCTGCAGGAAAGCATCTCCACGCTCACCTATGTCAATCTTTGCTGAATAAAAATAGTCACTTTGCACAAAAGCAGTGGTCGTTCATGGATGCAAAGTGAACCACAGGAAAGAGAGTAAACGCCACACTAAAGTCTCTGCAGCACAAACCGCAATTCCATGAATGTCATTAAAATCTATTAAAGGGATTTTGGCCTCTGTGAAATCTAAGGAAAGAATATTAAAGGACCACAACTCTCTCTCTACCTCCGTAAATAGCTCTTTCTAGCAACTGTTTTTCTGGATAGCGTCACCTAGGAGGAAGCTGAGGCTGTTATAAATTCTGCCAAGCAAATGACTAGGATTATAAGAATCCCTAACGTCAAGACTTCCCTGGTGGTCCAGTAGTTGAGAATCCACCTGCCAATGCAGGGGACATGGATTTGATCCCTGCTCAGGAAAGATTCCACATGCTGAAGGGCAATTAATCCTACATACCATAACAACTGAAGACCCTCGGGCCTGTGCTCTGCAACGAGAGAGGCCACTGCAATAACTGCACACGCAGCAACTAGAGAAAGCCCTTGCGCAGCAACAAAGACCCAGTGCAGGCAAAAATTAACTAATTTTTAAAAATTATATTTGATATGTTTTTTTATAAAATAAGAATCTCTAATATTAAGTGCTGTGTTCTAAACATTATCTCAGAAAGAGCAACATACACAGGTCTCAGCCCCAGTAAGATGCATCAAAGCAAAATGACACTTCTCCCAGCTCCAGAGGGAGTCCTCGATGCCACCCTGTCCACACTCCTCCTCCTGTGGCCACCCATCCCCAGGCCACCACAGTCAAGAATCCAGAAGGTTTCCAACCTCTCCACTACCCAAGACCCTCTTTGTAGTTTCCCCTATGGACTCTTTCCATGAACACCCAGGAAAAAACCAGGGAGTGACTTAGTTTGCTCTCTCGATGGGGGAAAAAAAGCCACAAGGTGCCCTGAGTCATCACACTTAGTGAATGTCATTCTAACCAGACGCAGAGGCAGTTGTCACAAAGCTCATACAGACTTATGTCAGATCAATAAGCAACCTCCACCTGGCTTTGGCAAATACTAATACTTCAAAAACCCCAATAGGGAAACCTTGAGGCATAAACTTTCCCCACAGAACCACATCTGCTGCAAACTCTTTCAGAAAATAAACTGGGGTTTCTGAAACAGAAAATCCTCCATTTGGGCTTATAATTTCTGAGAAACACAACTTCACTTTAAGACCAAAACTGCAGCATGTATTGTTAAGCTGCAATCACTGTCTCAAGCAGGAGCTCCCCTGCTGCATTTATAGCCTGGAAAATCTGACCTCCAGCCAAGGGCTGGGGTGCCCAGTGTGCCAAGGACCCACTGGGCTCCAGAAACTCAACACAAAACACAACATAACTGTCCCCAAGGGGTTCAGTTCATCTCCCCTTTCATTACTTAAAAAAGAAAGAGTTGAGCTTATTTTTTCAGGAGAAGGAGATTCTTCTAAGAGAATAAAAAACTGTGAGCCCTGTAAGCCCTTAAAGTGTTCAGTTCAGTTCAATCACTCAGTTGTGTCTGACTCTTTCGACCCCATGAATGACAACACGCCAGGCCTCCCTGTCCATCACCAACTCCTGGAGTTCACTCAGACTCACGTCCATCAAGTCAGTGATGCCATCCAGCCATCTCATCCTCGGTCGTCCCCTTCTCCTCCTGCCCCGAATCCCTCTCAGCATCAGGGTCTTTTTCAGTGAGTCAACTCGCCGCATGAGGTGGCCAAAGTACTGGAGCTTCAGCTTCAGCATCAGTCCTTCCAATGAACACCCAGGACTGATCCCCATTAGGATGGACTGTTGGATCTCCTTGCAGTCCAAGGGACTCTCAAGAGTCTTCTCCAACACTACAGTTCAAAAGCATCAATTCTCCAGCACTCAGCTTTCTTCACAGTCCAACTCTCACATCCATACATAATCACTGGAAAAACCATAGCCTTGATTAGATGGACCATTATTGGCCAAGTAATATCTCTGCTTTTTAATATGCTATCTAGGTTGGTCATAACTTTCCTTCCAAGGAGTGTCTTTTAATTTCACGGCTCCAATCACCATCTGCAGTGATTTGGGAGCCTAAAAAAATATAAAGTCTGACACTGTTTCCCCATCTATTTGCCAAGAAGTGATGGGACCAGATGCCATGATCTTCGTTTTCTGAATGTTGAGCTTTACGTCAACTTTTTCACCCTCCTCTTTCACTTTCAAGAGGCTTTTTAGTTCCTCTTCACTTTCTGCCATAAGGGTGGTGTCATCTGCATATCTGAGGTTATTGATATTTCTCGCAGCAATCTTGATTCCAGCTTGTTGCTTCTTCCAGCCCAGCATTTCTCATGATGTACTTTGCATATAAGTTAAATAAGCAAGGTGACAATGGACAGCCTTGACGTACTCCTTTTCTTACTTGGAACCAGTCTGTTGTTTCATGTCCAGTTCTAACTGTTGCTTCCTGACCTGCATATAGGTTTCTCAAGAGGCAGGTCAGGTGGTCCAGTATTCCCATCTCTTTCAGAATTTTCCAGTTTATTGTGATCCACACAATGAAAGGCTTTGGCATAGTCAATAAAGCAGAAATAGATGTTTTTCTGGAACTCTCTTGCTTTTTCGATGATCTAGCGGATATTGGCAATTTGATCTCTGGTTCCTCTGCCTTTTCTAAAACCAGCTTGAACATCTGGAAGTTCACAGTTCATGTATTGCTGAAGCCTGGCTTGGAGCATGTGAGATGACTGCAATTGCGTGGTGGTTTGAGCACTCTTTAGCATTGCCTTACTTTGGGATTGGAATGAAAACTGACGTTTTCCAGTCCTATGGCCACTGCTGAGTTTCCAAATTTGCTGGCATATTGAATGCAGCACTTTCACAGCATCATCTTTCAGGATTTTAAAATAGCTCAACTGGAATTCCATCACCTCCACTAGCTTTGTTCATAGTGATGCTTTCTAAGGCCCACTTGACTTCACATTCCAGGATGTCTGGCTCTAGGTCAGTGATCACATCATCGTGATTATCTCAGTCATGAAGCTCTTTTTTATACAGTTCTCCTGTATTCTTGCCACCTCTTCTTAAGATCTTTTGCTTCTGTTAGGTCCGTACCATTTCTGTCCTTTATTGAGCCCATCTTTGCCTGAAATGTTCCCTTGGTATCTCTAATTTTCTTGAAGAGATCTCTGGTCTTTCCCATTCTGTTGTTTTCCTCTATTTCTTTGCATTGATCACTGAGGAAGGCTTTGCTGACCAGGATCTGAACACTTGTTAAAACACCATCAGGATGTTAAGGATCCTTTAAGTAGTCTGAAAAAGGCATCTTGCATCTGTCTTGACAAACTGAGAGTATATTCTGCAGGCTTAAAATTTTCAGCTCAATAAACACATTGGCATCTGACATATCAAGAGTGGGGCATGTGAGAGCGGCCAGCCTCCAGGGAGCTCTGATGGAACTGACCAAGCATCCTAGCCCCTTCAAGGAAGCAAAAGACAGGGAGGATGCTCATTTAACATTTACTGCAAAAGCCAGAATTGCAATGAGGCACCCCTGGTGTGTGACACATTTAGGAAGTGGGAGGTGGGTTATATGTACACACACATACACATATGTGGGTTTCCCTTGTGGCTGAGCTGGTAAAGAATCCGCCTGCAATCAGGAGACCTGGGTTTGATCCGTGGGTTGGGAAGATCCCCTGGAGAAGGGAAAGGCTACTCACTCCAGTATTCTGGCAGGAGAATTCCATGGACCGTATAGTCTATGGGATCGCAAAGAGTCGGACACAACTGAGCGACTTTCACAACATACACATATGTACGTACATACATGCACATATATATACATACAAACATACATATTTTATCATTGCACATTTAAGAAGTGTCGGGGAAACATACATATACACACACACATATACATATATGTGTATATACGTACACACATGTATACACTGTACGTGTATACCTCTCCCCTACACTTCCTAAATGTGTCACACACCCGGTGGGGTGTGTGTAGCTTTGTGTATACATGCATACTTCCCCAGATACTTTCTGAATGTGTAGATATACATGCCTAGCATATGTGTATATACACAGAGGTTGTGAAGTGAGGAAGCCTTGCCTTTTAATCACACTTCTCTGACTTAGGAACGTCTGACCCTGAGAAAGGTATTCAGCATTTGTACCTGCTCATTTGCAGAATCAGGTCAGTAATACCTACACCTCACAGGATGGTTAATGGTGAAAAGAAATGCTGGGTGGCCCCAGCATTTGTAGGAATAGCTAGAGGAGGTGTGTCAGTAGGAGGCACACAGTAGGTGCAGAACAAGAAAGCTTCTTGGATGTCCTGTGGAACCATTTGAGGTATATCAGCTAAACCTTGAAATTTAGCATAGAGTGATGGAGTGTCTGGAATCTTAGCAACTTAAAACTACTTCCAGGACTTAAGCCTTCATTTTTTAAATCGTTCATTGAACAAACAAGATGTGGAACCCCTGCTCTTCTCCAAAGACCATGTGGGCAGCTGGGATATGTCAACACACAAATCACAGGCTCTGCCCTTGAGGTGCTGCGGGCCTAGTGGGGTAGGGACAATGCTAAGTACTCACTCCAGCTTCAGCGATGCTAGGGGTGAAGCAGCTCCTTGGAATCCAATGCCTCAGACCCGAGAATGGACAGAAGCTGAGCACACCAGGAACCAGACTGCCCTCCTGTAGGTGCCAGGCCTGAGAGAAGGGCCAGGGTGTGCACAGCCACCTGCAGGGCCCCACCAGGGGATTCCGGGACATGACCTTGGCGAAGCTTGCCCGATAGCCATCAAAACGTAAAGAGGAAAGAGTCTCCTTCCAGGAACAAAGGCCAGAATATTCAGCCTCGCAGCCTCTGCGAGCCCCAGGCAATCTCCCAGCCTGCTTCCAGCTGGCACCTCCTGGGCATCAGCACTCAGAGAGTAGAGAAAATTCCTCCTGGTCTTTTAATCACACTTCTCTGACTTAGGAACATGTGACCCTGAGGAAGTTATTCAGCATTTGTACCCGCTCATTTGCAGAATCAGGTCAGTAAAAGCTATACCTCACAGGATAGTTAATGGGGAAAAGAAATGCTGGGTGGCCCCAGCAACAGAGCTGTGCGGACTCGCTGGATGCTCCAGAAACACAATAGAGTGTTACTGATCTCAAGAAACTCCCAGCAATGAACATACTAGGCTCCTGACTGCCTGAGACAACCAGGGACAGTGGCCCCCACCTGCTGGGCCCTGGACACACATCCCCGCCCACCCCGGCTCCGCTCCGGGTCACCAGGGCTGGCTTCTGGGGATCGCGGCCAGCCTGGGCACCTGCCTGCTCACAGGGATGAGAATCAGGAGAGCAGGTCAGGCGCGCAAGACCGCAGCCGTCCACAGCAGCCCCTACTCCCCAGCACCCGGTAGCGGCCTGTGCTCTGTGGGAGGGCCAGTGCAAGCACACCAGTGGGTCCGGGGCCCCAGGAGTGCAGCTCTCCCAAGAAAGCAAGCGAGCACGCGGTCAGAGGAAACCGCAGACCCCTCTCCTCCCTGGGGAGGCAATGCTACAGTCTGGGAGCATCTAAGCCAGGGGATGGCAGGCAGATTCACTGAATGCGTGTAGACACCACCTCAGTTAGCATTCCAGCCGCCCCTCCAAGACCCACCTCTGGGGTGAATGTCCCCCCCCACCACCATGCCTCCTGCCACATCTCAGGCCACCCCCAGCACACAGAGGGTGCTCAGTAAGTACATCCTGAAAATGGACACAGCCAATCCACAAGCTACACAATTCATGTGCACACAGTCTAAAGAGATGCTGTCCCATAGCGGGGACCCTACACCTGGAAAGAGCAGACAGACCAAGAGACAGGGAAGAAAGAAGGCCATTCCCAATGGGACACAGATCTGTGGGAGCACACTGACCCCAGAGAAGCTAGATATGCCTGCAAATCCCTAATCCCACGAATTACCCCATATAGTGCTAAAAAGAGTATAAAGTTTCCAGAAGAACGAAGTTATGCCAAATCTCTACTTAAAAACATCTACTTACCAGAATGCAAAGAAGAAAATTCAGAAGTTATTCTGGTGTTAACTACTAAGAAATTCATACTCTTTTTTATGATATACACTCATACATATTAACTCATTTTTGATCCCTCAAACCTAAGATGAATTAGTATTATTATCTGTTTTATTGATGCCAAAGCTAAAGACTCAGAAATGAAAAAGTTGCCCTAAACTGCCAACCAGTTAAGTATTAATGATTCAATGTATATTTGGTACATGTGATGTTTTACATTTTGCTGATATCAAGAATAGATTAAATTATGTTTCATCTTCATGTTAAATATAAGAAATAGCAGCATTCACTATAGCCAGAAGGTGGAGTAAATACAATTGTCCAGCAACAGATAATGAATGGATACATATAATGAAATATTATTCAGTCTTAAAAAGGAAATTCTAACACACACCACATCAGAGACAAACCTTGAAGACGTGCTAAATGAAGAAAATCGATCACAAAAGGACAAATATTCTACGATTCCACTCATATGAGGTCTCTTTAATAGTCAAATTCACAGAAACAGAAAGTAGAGTGGTGGTTGCCAGGGACCAGGTTGGGGTGGAGTTAGTATTTAAAGGGGACGGAGTTTCAGTTTTACAAAATCAAGTTCTGGAGATGGATAGTGGTGATGGTTGCAAGACAATGTGAATGTACTTAATGCCACTGAACTGGACCTTAAAAATAGTTAATATGGAATATTTTATTTTAGGTATATTTTACCACAATTTAACATTTTTAAAATAATTATTAAAAGAAAATATAAAAAGTAAGGAAATCTACTTGGTTCACTGAAAAGTGATAATGTCAATATGATAAAAACTTATATCTACCGAGTAAAATACAGTGTTTTAACAATTTAATTAATGGTTCATTAAATTAAGAGTTCGGTGTTTACAGTCTCCCGTGACCCTGGGTCTGAGTTGTGAAATGCCAGACAAGCCCTTTCATTTTTGGTTCCTTTCCTTCATCGTTCCCAGCCGCAGCTTTGGACAGTAACTTAGTATGATTCTGATGTTTAATAGGAAGAGGGAATCATTTTGTTTGCTTCTAAACAAACCATTCAGAGAGAAATGAAGGAATTACTCATTCTGCAGAATCTGTTTACCATCTGTTGCTAAAGGAATGTCTTTACTGAACTGGAGGACCTCTGCGTGAATTAAACCCCAAAAGAAAAGATGCCTTCGAGGTTTCAAGTCTCTTTGATTCTGTGACTGCACATACTTCAGACCAAATCGATTCTATCTTTGAGAAGAAATAAGTGAAGTGGTATTAAGGAGACTCAGCATGGATAGCAGTTCTCAACCAGGCACCCCCGGGGCTAGAAAAACAGAGTTAATTGGGAATTAATAAGGACTAATTTGCCTAATGGAAAAAAAATTCAAGTAAGCTGAGGGTCAAATGCAGAAACATTAAAGAGGACCTGGCAAGAGGGAGGGAGGGAGGGAGAGGATTAGAGGCCTGGGTGCCACCTTCTGCCCTGGGCACTAACTACTGCCCTGAGCAATAAGCAGCCATTAGCTGCTCCTCCAAATCCTCCAGTGACAAGATTCGCATATTAACAAACATCACATAGAAATCACTTAAGCAAATGACTGATCTGCAATGAACAGGAGTTCTTTAGTCATAATTATCACACACAGTACATTTTAACACGTTTGGTTCAGCAATTAAAATCCTCTTAAAAGGGAAAATTTTCTGCCACGGATCAACCTAACCTGGCACATCCTAGGGGCTTCCCTGGTGGCTGAGCGGTAAAGAATCCATCTGCAACGCAGGAGACACAGGTTCAATCCCTGATCGGAGGGAGACCCCCAAAGAAGGAAATGGCAACCCACTCAGTATTCTTGCTGGGAAAATCCATGAACAGAGGAGCCTGGTGGCTATAGTCCATAGGGACACAAAAGAAGCAGACACAATTTAGCAACAACACTATTTTCCACAATGAGAAGACCCCACACATGCAGACTGGCATATAGTCTTCTTAAGATGGAAAACAAGCTGGGCAGGAGCTGGCTTGGCTCAGCGACAAAAGGGACTAAGGCAAATACCTTCCGACACGTGGCCATGCCAGCTACCTTCCTGCAAGAAGCCAGTGTCTAACACAGCAGTGCTTTAGGGCCTTTCAGGCCTCCAGAGTGGGCACCTGGTGGGCGCAGGGCCCTTTGCGCCCAGTCTCCCCCACCACTGCCTGCCTGTCCCCTGCGGCAGCTCCAAGGCTCCCTGCTCTAGCAGAGTGACCTGGACATCTCACAGCCCAGCAGCTCAGCTCCAAGGAGAGTGAAGGGCAGGTGCCAGGCCTCTCAGGGCAGGGCTGCGCCAGCCTGGGGTCACACCCCCAAGGCCACTGGGCAAGGACACCTCCAGAAGGCTGATGGATGCGAGCACACCTGACTCAGGGCAGGCTGTGTGTGTCTCAGCCCGTTTCCCATCTATAAAGCGGGAAGCACAGCCCCATGCAGACCCGTGGAAACAAGAGCCAGACACCAACCCACATGCAGGGTCAGCCTCACCGCCCCCTCTCACCTGCCCTGCCTAAGCTGCCTGGGTCTGACTGCTCCTCTTCTGACAGCTTTAGTTCACCATATAAACTCCTTTAAGCCAAACTCTCTAGATGTTCTGAGGGAAGCATACGTATTCCATCCTAAGTACAGTAAGGCTGAGACTGCTCCCATTTAATAAGTGGAGAAGCTAAGGTTAGAGAGTTTAAGTACCTCACATGACCAGAAAATGGTGCAGGGCAGATTCAAACCCACTTCTCAAAAGCCTGACCTCTTAGCGACACATCACGCTATCCCTGTTGAGTGAGGTGACTGGAGGTTGAGGGACACAGCCCATGCGCCCTTGACCAGGTCAGAGCTGCAGGTCTGGCCACAGACGGGGCACTGCGTCCTCTGCTCAGACAGCCTTCACACAGCGACAACCTGGGGCTCCCACCTCCGCTTCAAGAACTGATCTAAATAAAAGGCCACATCTGCATCCCAGCATCTAGAATTTGATAACTTTTCCCACAACGGATACTATCCATTATGATGCTCAATGATCTTTGACGTCTCAGTTCAGTTCAGTCACTCAGTCGTGTCCAACTCTTTGCAGGCCCATGGACTACAGCACGCCAGGCCTCCCTGTCCATCACCAGCTCCCAGAGCTTGCTCAAACTCATGTCCATCGAGTCGGTGATGCCATCCAACCATCTCATTCTCTGTCATCCCCTCCTCCTGCCTTCAATCTTTCCCAGAATCAGGGTCTTTTCCAATGAGTCAGTTCTCATTGGAAAGTCTTTGAGATTTGAAGTCTTTGAGTCTTTTGAAGTCTATGAGAGTCTTATCAAGTCTGTGTGCCGAGAACCTGTCAATTTTCCACAAGAAATGCTTCATTTTATTAGAAAAGGAGAGCTACGCCACCCACCATGGTTTCCATTCACTTCGGCTACCAAGACTCAGACCTGCTGAGAAGCTCGCACACTGGAGCTCTGCTTGGCAGTTCTTCGGGGCTGGGGCTCTGCTGTCAATGGGGACGACAATCCCCACTGGGATTACACAGGGTTACACTGAAGAGCAGATTCACACAGATGGGAACCCCCAGGACTTGCTGGGGGATGAAAGTCGGAGCTGGCACCCTTCACACTTCCTTCTTCATCCTCTTCTCCTCCTTCTCCCTGCCCTCCCCTCCCCCATCATATGGCCTCAAATTTTTAAACTCTTTAACAAATCTGTTTACACATAATATGGTTTTTAGATAAGGTGCCTCAAATCTTTTCAAAAGTATACGTAGCTTAAGTACACAACAGCCATTATCTACAAGTGGAAGGAAATTTCCAGCTCTTGTGTAATGGACATAGAATTTGGAGGTAAGGTTGTAAAATGTCACCCTCCCAAAATAAAGCCAAAAAGAACCAAAAGGATGAATGACACGAGCCATCTGTGGAATCTTTTTAGGAAATCGCTCACTCTAGCTGGCGACAATCTGCAAATGTAGCTGATGAGAAGACAGTGTCGCAGATTCACTTAGAAACTGAAGCAAAAAGCCCAAGGAATGTAAAACAGGTTATGATATAATTCAGCAAAATACATTTTGGGGAGGAACAGTTCTGTTGACTGATTACTGAAGAATGTTGAGAAGAAAGTCAGGTGCAACAGTCAGGATCCAATTTCTAGAATTCAGATAATGGACAAGCTTTTAAATAGAGGCTTTATCAGGTTGTTGACCAGGTAACTGACAGGGCACAAAGAAAACTCTAAGGCATCAGTCAAGTGGCAAATGCAGAAAGCAGCCACCGCCCGGGATGGAGGGAACCAGGGAAGAATCGGAATTAGTGAGCCTTACAAACTCACGAGGAAGGGGCCTGAGGCCACCCCTGAGCAAGGGGGCTGCTCAGCTGGTGATGGGATGGGTGGGGAGCAGTGAGGCTGTTTCTGTCCATGCTGGGAAAGGACACAGCAGAGTCTTCATGGCAGCAGAAACAGAGATGGGTTCATGGGGCTGCTCTGGAGCAGGGAGCCACAGGAAGGATCAAGCCCCTTCTCTGCCTCCCATTCTGCTGCCCCCTGGACCATGCCTCCCCAAAGGCACAAATGTGCTGTGCAGAGTGCAGCTCTGGTGGCACAGAGCAGAGTCTACAAGGACTTGGAGCTGAGACAATAGTTTAATACACTGCACACTGAGTTTTTTGAAAAATGAATCTCTTCAGCACCCTAGGGAAAGGGTATTGATTCCATGCACAGAAACATCCCCAGAAGGGTGAAGGCCGATTCCTCAAACTTCCACAGAGGAAGGGAAGCTCACCTACGAGAACACAGCTGTCACCCAGCACATGTGCCTTCTCACCCAGGCTCGGCCTCATTACAATTCATGAATTGCTGTCCTTATTTACCCACAGTTTACAGCTCTGGTTTATGGAAACCCCAGACTTTGGTGGATAACCTCCTAGGTGAACTAATAACATTGAGTTCCAAACCTATGAAACCCTGAGACCCAGGGTGATTCTCTGTCAAAATTCTACCTGAAATAGCTCTCTTTACACACTGAAAAACTGACCAGGGCTTTTGAAGAAAATAATCATACAAGCCTCAAAGCTTTCTACAAATGTGTTAGATATACCTAATTGTACAGAAGCAAAGAAAACAGACACAAAACATCAACTTCCTCCTGGAGAACCCACTTTCAGCATCTGTAAACTCTATGCAGTTTATCATTCCCCAACAGAGGGATCAGCCTAAGTCCAGGAACCTCAGAAGCATGGGCACCCCCCAACTTCTGTGTCCCAGCCTGCACCACCTGATGCTCCCCGAGGGTCTCGGCTCCTGGGCAAGGGTCCCTGATGGAGAGCCTCTGCCCTCACTCAAATGGGCACACGCAGGGCTATGGGGGAACAGTCAGAGTGTTGCACAGGGCGCTGAGCATCACCCACCAATTCCACAGCAGACTGGAAAGCACGGCTTTTTTCATTTCCCCCGAGTGGCTGACAATCTGTGTCCTCTAATTATGAAAAAGTTCCTGATGCTTTCGATCAGCTGGTACTTGATCAGAGTTTTTCTTGAGAATTATATCCACATGGTCACTGACCCTCACACATAGGATCATACCTCCTCCCTCAAAACAACAGTGAAAACAAACCAACCGCACCCAGATTAAACTAAGATAGGAAAATGAAATCCAAGACTGCTCAACTACTGAAAACCTCAGGCCACTCCTGATATTCATTCAGTCCAGGAAGGAGGCTGCATTTCCTTTAAGCTCCAAACAAGTCATTGCCATATATTCTGATCATTATTTTTATTATAAACAACAATCCTTGAGATTTCCCTTTAATGCAACAAGTCAAGTGCAATCTACAAGCAAACCCCTCCACCCTGCGGATTCTTCATTTGTGGGATTCAGTAGTTAGGATTGGTCATGAGATGAGACAGTTCTTAAAATATGAACACTAAGCATGCTCCAACTAGCAGGTCCCTGCTCCCCAGGGCAGGGTTGCTGGGTTCAAAGCAGCCTGCTCAGGGCCCAGCACGTAACCCCACCTCCACCTCCGCCAGCACCTTCACAAGTGAAACACCGTGCTCCCTGAGACGGAAGGAAATGTGCTGAGCTCCACAAAACAACTTCACATTTCTAATGAAGTGTGCCAGGTACACCTTTTTGGCCAGAAAGAAGGAAAGATGCACGCACATATTTGCGTGTGTGTGCACAAGTTTATGTGTGTGTAGCTGCAGACATAAAATGACTTTCCAGCGGCTGAGTTAAGGGGCAAGCGCACACAGGCATGCACATCCACAGCCCCCACACAGCGTACAGGACACTTTCTACTGATGGGCACAGGGTTAGTACGTGCCTGAGAGGCAACACCTCATCTGACCCTTGTAACAGCCCCGAAAGCCTTCTGCCTCCACCTCACAGATGAGGTGACGGAGCCTTGAAAAGACAGCTGTGTGCAGACACAGCAGGAAGGAGGGCTGAGACAGGATCCAGGGAACCAGGCTCCAGCTCCACCAGGCACTGCAGGGGCAGACACGTAGCTGGGAAGACGGCTGTGCGCCAAACAGCCTTTACTAATGACAAGTTATGAATCTCTCCTAGAGATCCTGCCCAGTGAGCCAGGCTGCAACTGAGTCTTCATTTCTGCAAAAGTGTGTTCTGTGCAGGAGTGAAACAAAGGAGGAGGAACAAGGGTGAAAGGAAAATAAATCTCTTAGCACACAAAGAAACCTGCTCATTTCACAACTCTTTTTCCTACCTGACCAATAAGAAAACCCCCCAAAAATGTAAGAGACAGAAAGCCCAATGTCCATCAGGTGAGTTGTCCTGCTGCAGAAAGTCTCCCTCCTTCTATGCCTCCCCTGCTGCCCACCCTACCTTCCCCGTGACGTGTGCCTTCCGCCCCCGACTACCACCACCCCAACTACCACGCACTGGGAGAATAACCACTTCTGAACTAACCACTGCTGAACACAGGGCAGTGATAGGCATCCACTCTCACTGCATTTTTGTTCCAGTGACCTAGATGCCATCAGTGCCTCCAAACTCCCCAAATCATTGAGGACATAATTTTGTCTTCTATCACATCCTCAGAACACCAAGCCCTGGAATAAATCCTATCACTGATTCTCTAAAACCCACAAAGGTGGACAAACCTCACCAGTCGCTCAGCACATATCTGGGACACCCAAGCTCCTCCCTGAACTTAGGAGGTCAACTTCAAACCCTTCACAGGTCGCATCATGTGTTTCAACAGATGCTACCAAAGAGCAAGCTTTCACTTGCGTGAAAGTGGCACAGTGACTTGCTAACCCCAGGCTGGGTCACCTAGAAGAAGCAAGGTCCAGGGAGAGGGAAGCAGGGGCCAGGCTATCTCACACAGGGCAGCAGACCCTTCACTGAGCCCGGGCACAAGGCCTTGTCATCACCAGGACTCCACTCGTTTCAGTCTCATCTTAAAGCTGACAAAATACCAACCACAGCCCCTACAGTTCGCTGGGTGCCAGGCCACATGCAGGGAGTATGGTGACTGGCACAGATAAATCCCTGAATGCAGCCATGCCCTGAGCACTCTCTGACCCTGTGGGCCCCTGTCCCCCACACTTCCATTTGCTGACCTGACCCTTCTGCTTTACACTGTGCAAGCACATCAAGCTCACCTGGCCCCAGGACCTTTGCACATGATGTTCTCCACGCCTGGACAGTCCTCCAGCATACCCTTCTAGACGTCAGTTCTCCCCCAAACATGCCCTCTTCAGTCCTTTCTGATGAGCTTCTGTGGAGCTCCCCATAGAGCTGACACTGCCTTGGTGGCCCCCAACCCTGGCCCCACCCAGAATGCATGTCCCCAGAGCCTCATCTGCATCACTCCCTGTGGCCTCCCTTGGGCTGGTACAAAATAGCTACGGATGAATCTCTGTAAGGAAGGATGGCTGGAAGGGGAGGAGCTGAGCAGGTGCTGGCCCTCAAGATGCTCAGCCTACCACAGGCATCCTCAAATCCCAGGACACAGACTAGCACTGGTCCCTGGTCTGTGAGGAACTAGCCACACAGCAATGGGCAAATGAGAGAAGGTTCACCTGTATTTACAGCTGCTCCCCACTGCTAGCATCCCCCCCGTCTGTGGAAATGCTGTCTTCCACAAAACTGGTTCTTGGGGTCAAAAAGTTCGGTGACCGCCGGTCTAGTGGATGCCAGCACGCAGCTGGCTGCGGAGTCCTGGCACCAACAGCGGCACCTGGTGAGGGACACGGGAAGGTGGGGGGCTGTAAGCCCCATTCTCTGCTGGATCAGCAGGATCCTGGAGATACAGAGCCTCCACTCCACACGCATGTGGCCCAACACTCAAGGGCTGGTCGAGCAGAGATCGGGCCCACCCACGGCTCCGGCTCCTCTCCCCGTCTGTCTCAGGCGCTGCTTCCCTCTGTCACAGACAGATCAGAGAATGGGGCAGTGGGGCCCCGCACAGGGGAAGGGCTGAGAGATGCCATGGGCATCTTCAAGCACATGCAGTTACAGCTGCTCCCAATCATCCCAGAGACACCAAGCAAACACGCAGCATGTCCCCAGCCAGCACTCAGAAGAAACCACACGCTGAATGCCGACCACCTTCATCTGTGTTCTCTGGGTACCATTTAACAGCTAAGAGCTTTCTCAAGGAAAGACCAGTGTCTTAAAATGGGATTTTAAATCTCAAAACATTTTAATGTGCTGTAAGCATCAGAGGGTTGCCAGTGACCTTTAGTCACCTCTTAGCCTGGCTCCCTAATTAGCACTTTAAGTGTGATTTGTGTATGTGGTTTCCTGGCTGTCGGCTTGGACAACGGCTAGGTTTATAGGTTTCGTCCACTGTGTCTATGTGTACAGACCTAAACCTGCACCTTCCTTCTTACAGCTCCAGCACTCCTTTCCTGGAATAATTAAGTAACACAGGAAACACAGGAGCTATCAGAGCCAGGCCATCCCCCAGCTCACACTGCGGGGTGGGGCATGGAGCAAGGGGACCCCACCAGGAGGGTCAGCTGCGCAGCCTCAGGAGGAGCTGGCCGCCAGAACATCAATGGATGAAAAGCAGGACTTGAAGCCAGACACGCATGACACGTCCCCCCATCAGCTCCTCCATCACGCCCATTACTCCATTCAGTCTGCTTTGCTCTTGGGCCCCTGGGAACGTATACTGCACTTTGGCCAATCACAATCTCTATCTTAAAATATGATCCAAATGTGACATATCCGGCCCCACTCAGCACCGAAACTTCAACCTGAGCAAAAACAAAGCATGCCAGGTCCACAGCGAGTCCACAAGCCCGAGAGAGGGAGACAGAATGTAGAAGGCAGAGAGCGTTTTCCCGGGGTTCCACCCTGATTCATATCCTAGTCACCAATTCACACCATGAAGCTACCCTCCACCTGGGTGTCTGCTCCCAGCAAGGACCCCCCACCCCCAGAGGAGCCCAGAGTGGCCCCCGAAGCATCTGTGAGAAAGAACAGTGAGTACACGTGCCAGTGAAATTAAAGGAACCCTCATTACTCTGCACCAGCGTCGTCCCCACCAATTCGCTCATTTCCATCAGCACTCTCCCCACAGACAAACAAAGGAAGGGTAATAGGCAGCACCAGCAGGATTCGAACCCAGGTCTGACGTCACAGCCAGCCTCCTTCGATTACCATAACCGAAGTTCACGTTTCCAGGTGGATTACTCGTCTTGAAATCATCACACAGCATATCTATTAATCTGCAGTCTAGTTCTAAGGTACCTTAATTAGAGGCATCAGAGAAACCACATGCACACTGTTCTAATCAACAGAACTAGTCCTGCCCTCACAGGGGTCTCTGCTGCGATTATTGACTCGTCACCACTTGTCACTCACATACAGTTTCAAAAGCAAGTCAGAAACTGAACTAATGAGACTACAGGAATGCTTACTAATTAAAACCTTGTGGGAAAGTTTTCAAATAACATGCTGTATTCAGATAATAACAGCTCAAGATATAGAAAAAAACAATTGCCAATTAAGAGTCTTTAAAAATTAATTATACAGTCACGTAGTTAAAAACCACATCCTTGTATAATTTTTAAAGACATGGACTAAGGGATAAAATTGGGAAACAGTGTCCTGGTGGGGGCGAGGGGTGGGAAAGTTCTGGCCCACAGCTTCCTGTCTCTCTCTCCGCAGACTCGGGGCCCACCAGGCACTCAGCCACCCTCTCCGGGGCGTCTCCTCACTAGAGGGGCAAGGGCTGCAGACCCCTGTCCTCACCTCTCTTCCGGGGAGAAAGCCCTAGACAAGGTCTATGCAGGCGGAGGTGCTTCCTGGAAAGGAGGCTCTTGGCTTAAACACAGTGTGTGTGTGTCGGGGTGGGGGGGTAGCCTGGCTCAGTGGGCACAGATGCCTGGGGTTGGTGATGCCAACCAGAGGATGGCCCAGCCAGCCAAGGGCACAAGCCCCTCCCGCCCTGACTCCATGAGACTTTACATCCACGTTTACAATGTGGCCACCAGGGCCCGCTCTAACTGAACAAGAAGAGACGGCACATGCAGAAACTGAGTACAGAGGGGCTGAGTATCTTGCCTGAGTTTACAGAACCAACTAGAGAAGCCAGACTTCCAACCCAGGCAGTGGCCCCTGGGCAACACATCCTGCGGGTCCTCTCAGCGTCACAGCTCAGGTCAGCCACCCACCCAGCCAAGGGCTTGATGGCAGCATCGCCCTGGGCTCTTCCCTGCAGGCTGCCCCCAAACCCCCGGCCTGAGCCAGGATGAGCTGGATGTTCTCCAGCTGCCCAGTCTAAGTGTGTCGAGCTGCCCAGCTACCCACAGAGACCTGGACACTGGCACAGGAACTCAGCCAGCCAAGTGGGCAGAGCCACCCCTTCCAACCCAGCATGTGGGGGCCTGGGGCACCAGATTCATCCCACAGGCAGTCCAGACTCCCACACACAGCAGCCCCCCTCCCCACAGAAGCCTCAGCGAAACTCTCCCAGGACCAGAAAAGCTTGGCTTTCAAACACCCCTGGGATAGCAGGAAAGAGTATCAGGCCAACAGGAATCAGAAAATCCCTCTGGGGCAATATGCCACCATGCACTCCCCACTAGTAAGGCAGAAAACTCTTTACGCTGAAAACTCTATCTAAGTATAAACACTTACATGCCAAGTTAGAGTCATGCCTATGGAGGGGATACTTTACCTACATTCTGCATCTTTGGAAAACAAGAGAGACCCAAGTAACAGCTTCTTGATGCAGACTGACGGGGGGCCTCCTACGTCAGCAAGCACAGACAGAAGACAAGCCTCAACAGCCTCTGCACAGGGAGGCCTCATGGGGCCTCACTTGCCTCTGCAGGCTTGTCCGTGCGGTCTGGACGGCCAAGCTATGCCTTTTTCCTGATGCCCAGCCTTAGGCCTGGAACTCAGACCACCCAAGAACAGCCTGGGCTGGCTCCTGAAATCAGCACTTTACAATGTAAAGGTCAACGAGTGATCACCAGCCTAGGCAATCAGCACCTTCCAGGCTGAAGCAGCAGCTTTGCAGCAGCGAGACAGTAACCTTCCATTTGTAACCTACTGGGGACTCGGGACTGCAGTTCTGAGACCAGCACGACTGCAGCCGACCTGCCCTAGAGCCAAACCTTGGGCAGCTTCGGGAATATTAACATTCCAGCCCCAGCCGTGCTACGCCATGACTGGTGGGGCAAGTTAATAACCTCGGGGTCCACAGAACACCGCCTGCGTGAGGGCAGGAGGCCTGCAAGCAGGCGGGGAGGAAAGACTGACGACCTGCGAAAATGCTTCAGGCTTCTCGGCCACAGCCCTGACACAAATGTGCAGCACCAGGAATTATACTTCACAGAAAATACGCACCATCGTATATTTGTCAAAAACCTTTCATATACAAGTACAATGAAAAGCATGAGGCTTTCAAAATAATATCCTGTGGGGGAAACAAAAAGGAATACTATATATATTTATTAAAGGTCTCCCACCGTGGCTTCCCAAACCAACCACAGCTCAGGCAGATCACCTGTGACAGCAGGCAAACTGCCTGCGATAAGTGACGTATAGGCCTGTTCTGCTCGCCGGTGCCTGTCGCACAAGAGGGGGTCGGCAGCGTCGTAAGACATCCACACCAACGCTGCTGAGCGACAGCGTCTCTGGGCCGCTGAGCACCCTGGCCAAAAGTAAGCGATCTCCCAAACTACCTAAATTGCTACTCTACCATCAAAAGCTTCACAAAAAGTAGCAATTTCCAGAGAATTTAGGTAATTCTTAAGAGAAGAAAAAGTACCAAGCATAAGAATAGTTTCCTGGTGATACAGGTAGACAATTCAGGATCTTAAGTGACCTCTGAAGCATCCTTTTAAAAAGAATCATCGCTGGATATTCCTAAACTACAGAAAGATATAGAGGCTTATGTACGTTTTAACTGACTATGTTTTTGTAATTAATGAGAAATATATTTTGGCCATTCAGATGACAAAAGTATATTTCTCATATACATTTTGTCTCTGGCCTTATTTCTGACTCACAGCTTCCCAAACCCGTGGGGTTTTCTGAGCACTAAGAGCCACAGAAGCATCTTTTGTTCCACTTGGTCTCTTGTCCTCTGACCCACAAGGTGAAATGAGTGTCCTGTTACTCATGACAAGCTCCTTTCCACCACTGCTGGGCTGCTGTCAGTGAGGAGGCCTTTGGAAGTGCCTGCAGATGGGGGCTGGCTGCAGGGGAACCAACCATGAATAGAGGGCTGCAACCTTCAACCACATCCAGTGATTTCCTCGAGGGAGAGGGGCTGGAGTTTGACTCAATCACCAATGGCCAATAACTTGATCAACAGTGTCTATGGAGTGAAGCCTCCAGAAACCCAAAAGGACGGAGTCTGCAGAGCTTCCAGGCTGGGGAGCCGGAATACGTCCGTGTGCCACCAAGCTGGGCCCCAAGCACCAGGAGAAGCACCTTTGTTTGGGACCTTACAGCTGCCGCTATGTGTCTCTTCATCGGACTTAACTTGTATCCTTGAATATCGTTTGTAACAATTCAGTAATCTAGTAAATAAATGGGTTTTCTACTCTAGCTAATTAACTGAACCCAAGAAGGGATTCATGGGAACCTCTGATTTATAGCATGTTGGTCAGAAACACAGATGACAATTTGGCTTGCAACTGGCATCTGAAGGAGGGGAGTGTGCGGGGTGGGGAGTCTGCAGGACTGCGGCCTTGCCTACAGGACCTGATGCATTTCCAGGTGGACAGTGTCAGAACTGGGCTGAATGGCAGGACATTCAGCTGGTGTCTGGGCACTGACTGGTTGTGGAGGGCAAACTCACCACCCCCCCACCACACACACACAGACACACACCCCCCACACAGCTACTGGAAACTGGGAGTAGAAACCTTTCACTGACTGTATTACAAAGTCTTAATTTCCTTTTTTAAAAATACTAGTTTTCTGCTTATTTGCTAATGTAAGTTACATACACCTATAAAATTTTTTAACTTTTTAAATAAAATTTTCTAAGTAGGCAAAAATAAAGTAGTATTATGAACCCCAGGTGCCCGTCAGTCATTCAACAGCACAGTCAGTCAATCTTGTTCCCTCACAATTTTTCAACAGCAGTGGTGTCACTGTGTCCATAAACACTTCAGTTTATATCTATAAAAGGTAAGGATTTTCAAAAAAATATAACCACAAGGCCATTACTGCCACTAAATAAAATTAATAATGATGCCTTAAATTTCATCTACTATCCAGTCCCTATTCAACTTACCCCTAATTATTATTTCCTAGGTCTTTCTCTAGTTATTTTGGTGAGGGACTGTGAACTTCTTAAAGGGTGGCAGAACACCATGTTCACGTCTGCAGACCCCAGGACTCAACAGGGTGCCTCGCGGTCAGAAATGCGCAAAGCCTTTCGAAGGTGCGCATCAACTGTGCATCTCTCAAAAGTAACAAGCAGGAAGTCCTTCGGTTTACAAGGACCCTGGGGACTGGGCGTGAACAGATGTAAAGGCACACATTTTGATGAGGCTGCCATCTCCCCTCCTAAGGTCAGGGCCTGCAGCTGGGCTCTCACAGAAGAAGGTAGCTGACGCAGTAGAAAAAGAAAGGCTCCAACCATGAATTCTTAGACGCACTTTATTTCCACAGTCTGACATGAGATTGAGGTGAACCTCACATGATCAACATCTTATGTCTACCTCCATAGCTTTCTACCCCTTTCTGCTTAGTGACCTTTACTAATACACCAAACCTCCCTGACCCTCAGTCTCCTCATCTTTAGAATAGGGATAGCTCTTGTAGCTAAAGAACTATCACAGCCTGGGCCGTAACACACCATCATGACCAGCACTTGCTCTAACACAAGACACACCCACAGCAGAGTCTGCAGGATGCAGGTCAGTGCCTTGGAAGAAAATTTCAGAAGCAATACTAAAGCAACGTAATCTCCAGACACAAGATCAAGTGGGACAGAAGTGGAGGGTGAACTGGGAAGTTAGATAAAATTCCCAGAAGAGCCAAAAGTTGGCTAGCTCTACATGATGCCAAGCGATGGTGAGAGCCCAGGGCCCTGAGGAAACACTGCATCCACCAGAGCTTGGAGCTACAGAGGGAGAAGACTCTTGTCTCAGATGAACAGACACAGACATCTCTGAGGCAAAAAGCAGACACTGGAAGATGTATTTCACATGTATTGTCCTTTTTATCCATGCACAAGAGTGATAAATGGGAAAATCAATGTCTAAGTCTAAAAGAGCTCTTTAAATAAGTAGAAAATAAAAATGTCAACTGATAAGAAACCACCATGTCACAGTTCAACGGAAACTTTTTTCTTTCCTAGTGGTACATAAGATAGTGGTTTTAGAAATAAAAGCCTCTTAGATTTGACAAAAAATGGTATATTCCAGACACAGGGACACATCAGTAGTCACCAGAAGTGAGACAGGAAGGAAAACAGGTGCATCACTTACTGTGCAGGGGAATGGAGTGGGTGAGTGGGAGGAGGGAATGGAGAAAGGGGACAAGCCTTGAAGGTCACAGAGCAAGAGCTCCCAATCTAGGTCAGTGGGGTAGCCTCTGAGGTAGGAAGGACCAGGGCAGTGACTCCACGGCCTCCCACACCAGGCCAACACGGTCACACACCTTCGCACACAGGAGTCGGCATCCATTTACGGGTGTCGCTAAAACACAGGCCTTTACTCTAAACTTCCCACGGGGCGACTCATCTGAAGTGTATCCCCCTTCTGGAGCAGCACCCTTCAGGAGGAGATACGCTTCCTTTCTGGACGAGCCCCTGATGCAGAGATGAAGAAACCTTGAATGGTGGCTCCTGAGTCAGAAGTCTTTAAAATGACCTTTCCTCTGCAGCCATGTCCACGTTCTGGTTTTTTATCCAGAAGCACGTTGGCAGCACAGCACACACCACACCCCAACAAGGCATCTAAAGGTTACCCCTCACGAATGCCAATAACTACTATGAAAAGCGGCTGATGTTCTTGCTTGAGAACTCCCCAAAGGAGCTGCAGGCAATGAAATCACATGTCCACTTTATTTCCTCCAAATATCACAGACCACAGTGCTTCAACACAACCCCATTGCCAAGAACAACCTCTCCAAAACCCGGGGACAGGCAGGCCTCTAACCTCCTATTTCCTACAGAGGAGAAAACCACAAGCATCCCCACCCACAGCAACTCACAGAGACAATATCCCAGTGGAAACTCCATACAGGAGCAGGTGCACAGGGCCCAGCGGGACTTCTCATTAAATGGTAATGTGTGTGGAGAGCACTCTACAAAGGAGCTGTGTAACTGAGTGGTGAGCCTGACAGTGGATGGGGATGTTCACCCGGTTCAGCCAGCCCTGCAGAGACCAGCTCAGAAATCACACCACGAAAGCTGTGGCATGAGCACAGGCCACAAACTCAAGCAACAAAGTAACCTGCAGCACCTAGCGTGGTCCCCAGCCCAAGGCGGGAGAGGGTGAGCTGGGAGCGTGCATTCTGTGTTAACCAGGAGAACACTCCCCACCCAGGACTCCTTCAGGAACAAGAATGAAAGGCCAGAGAAAAAGAAAAACAATTATCAAATAGTAACACAAATATACGGAACCTAGAAAGATGGTACTGATATTTGCAGAGCAGCAGTGGAGACACAGACATCGAGAACAGACTTGTGGGCACAGCTGGGGTAGGGGAGAAGGAGAGGGTGGGAGGTATGGAGAGGTAACCTGGAAACGTACATTACCATATGTAAAATAGAGAGCCAATGGGAATTTGCTGTATGACTCAGGAAACTCAAACCAGCTCCCTAACAACCAAGAGCGGTGTGATGGGGAGAGAGGTGGAGGGATGTTCAAGCAGAAGGGGACATGGGTAAACAAACCTAAGGATGATTCATGTTGCTGTTCGGTAGAAACCAATGCAATACTGTAAAGCAATTATGCTTCAATTAAAAATAAGTAAAATTTTTTTTAAAAAGAACGAAAGACTTGACCTTGCCACAGGATAGAGGAAACTCCACCACTGACAGACCAGAGGCCACAGATTTCCAGAAAGAAAACAGGCTCGATATTTAGCAAAGGCAATCAAGGCATAGAGAGCACACCCAACAGGTCAGACACTCTGAAGCTGGAGTTGCTCCTGCTCTGGGTCTTGGCTCAAACCTGCTCAACCTGCACCTCGCAGGCACCAGCCCCTCTGTTTACAGTAACTGGCCTTCCCTGACTCCTGACCCCTCGGGGGCGCCCTTCTCTCCTCTGCACTCAGCCCCTTCTCACACTTCGTCTTTTCACTACCTATCACCGTGTTTGGTCCCACTGCCCCCAAGATGAAAGTTCCCCAGGGGTTGAGATGATGTCTCCGTTCTATTCACTGCTGTAGCCCAAACACTGAAGAGTGCCTGGCACACATCAAGTCTCAAGCAATACTCATCAGAAGAATCGATGCAAGGGCCCGCAGCCTGTTTTCGTGTCTACTCCTGCCAACAGGCAGCAGAGACTTCAGGACACACAGAGGCCTGAAGACAAGAACACGGGAAACATTTCACACAGCAAATGGTAAGGATGGAGAAAACAGCTAAATGGAATGGCCTCCTGTGGAGTATTGCTGTGGGTGCATCCTCCCTAGAGCACCTTCCAGGAACTTCCCACCACCATCAGAGGATCTGGGCACTGGCAGAGCATGGAAGGAAGCCTGGAAAGCGAGGGCCCCATCCCACAGGGAGAAAAAATAATCAAGTTCATGCTACCACAGCAGTGGTTCTTAAGTGAGGGCGAACCTGTCCCCCAGGATGCCTGGTAAGGCCTGTAGACATGGGCCCAGCTGAGAAGGGTAGTACCACTAGCACTCAGCAGAAGCTGCTAACATCGACAGTGCACAGGCCAGCCCCCTGCCCCCAACAAACGTTATCTGGTCCAAAATGCCGACCGTGTCAAGGCTGAGGGGCCCTGTGTTAGAGCGACCACTGCCGTCAGGCGCCCCCATCCCTGCCAAAATGCTGGTCCTGGTTTGGGCTCTGGGAATTCAGCAACTCTCTCCCTGGTGCCCAGGCCATTCCTCCTCCCAGACAGTCACTAGGCAGGACCAGGTAGTCAGTGGAAGGCGCTGGCAGGCCAGGTGGGCAGACCAAGGGCAGGCTGAGTCACTAGTGACCAGGCAGCCTCTGTAAGAGTGGGGGCAGGGGCGCAGGACTCCCAGAGCCAAGAAAAGCTATTGGAATGTAAGGCCAGGAATGAGATTCCATGAGACGGTTTTATTTTTTTCAAATCCAGCCACAATGAATCACTGCCATCTTCATCCTGGCATGCTAAGAAATCCAATCTGTACAAAATGACACTTGCTTCCTGGGCCTATGATACTGGTCATGACTAAAGGCAGAAATGCTCAGTGCCTCAGCCTGCCCTGCAGGAGGCAGATGCAGGCAGGAGCCTGGGCTTGGGAGGTAGAGAGGGTGGTGCTCCTCGGGGAACGACTTAGCTCTTAAAGCCTGTGGGAGAGGCTCTCCTTCCTAACTGGACAGATAAACTGTACAAGTTTTACTAGAACCTCCACACTAGGGGTTCATCCTTCAGGTCAAGTGCGTGGCCAAGGTCAGCACATCCTCACACAGTTAGGAAAATAAGGTCAACTCTACTTGGAGTGCAGGAGTGTCTATAGGAGGCTGGCACCAACACGCTTGACCCATGGAGGAGGGCTCCTTGCCACACTTGGCCTGGGCCAGGTCCCACCCAGGCAGCGTCGGGGGAGGCGCTGGGAGGTCCTCGCAAAGAACCACCCCATAAGGCAGTGTGGTGGCAAGGGTCCAAGGCCACACTGGTGGGACAGGCATCCCCAGCAGCAATCTGGAATCAAAGGCTTCCTCAAGGGGAGGCCATCCTTCAGGTCAGGGCAGTAAGGCCAGGCCAACACCTGCTCTGATTGAAGCAGTGTCTCTCCAGGAGCCATGCTCAGCATATCTAAGGACAACCATGGCAAGGGCACAGAGGCCGCGTCCTGGAGGCCCTGCAGTGGGGGCGGATCAGGGAGCAGGGGTCCCGAGGGAAGAGCGGGGCAGGTGGGGGCAGAGGGGCTCCAGAGAGGGGCGTTCATTTAACATCCACATGGAAGGCTCCCACCATCACGAGCTACGCGACACGGCCATGGGGAAGGCTCCCACCATCACGAGCTATGTGACACGGCCACGGGGAAGGCTCCCACCATCACGAGCTATGTGACACGGCCACGGGGAAGGCTCCCACCATCACGAGCTATGTGACACGGCCACGGGTGTGCTTCCACCATCACGAGCTATGTGACACGGCCACGGGTGTGCTTCCACCATCATGAGCTATGTGACCCGGCCATGGGTGTGCTTCCACCTGGACATCCGTCTGGCTCATAGGATGGGTGTCATGGGGAGAAAAGAGGAAGAACAAACAGGGGGCATGAGCTTGGCCAGTTTGGGCTGTTTTCTCACCCCATGATTTCGGCTGGGTCCCTAGGAGACTTCACAGATCTCTCCCAGGAACACCTTGCCTTCTCTTCAGGATCTTGGCCAGAACCTGGCAGTCAGCTCCTGTGTGTGCCTGGTCTCTGCCCCAGGCAGCCTACCACCTACCTCCACTAAGCCAAATGCCACTGAATTTGCTAGATGTTTAGGCAGCAGGGCACTGCCTGTCTTGAAATCAGCATCTTCCCAAAGTAACTTCTCAATCCCTAGAGATGTCAGAAACATGAATGGCAGCAACAATAAATTGTGAGTGTGTGTGTGTGTGTGTATAAAATCACATAATTATAAACAATATATAATTTACATACATAATTATATATACATCTCCCCTTGCCCCACCCCAACTGTTTTCCTGCTGCTGCTGCTGCTGCTGCTGCTAAGTCGCTTCAGTCGGGTCTGACTCTGTGTAGCCCCATAGATGGGGGCCCACCAGGCTCTGCCGCCCCTGGGGTTGTCCAGGTAAGAACGCTGGAGTGGGTTGCCATTTCCTTCCGACCTCCTCTCAAATACCCAAACAGGAGACCCACCTCTCATCAGGAGCTGGGATGGGAGACTCAAAAGGGGCCTGAAGCCTCCACACAACACTTAACAGCTCCCCAGGCGCACTGAGCCCACACTGGGAGCCAGATGGAGCCCAGGCAAGCCAGCCTGCTCCATGCTGGGGAGAGCGGGCTCTCTCACTCTCGCCAGGGGGCTGGGGAGAGAGCCCCTCAGCTCTCACCATCGGTCACAGCCTGCTCCTGTCACGTGTGAGCCCCAAGTCGCTCCAGAGGAGTGACACTTACATTTTCTTTAGAAAGAAGTTTCCCTAGAGAAACTTGGTCAGATTTGCCATTTGTCAGATTCTCTGGCTGTACAGTGGCTTTCCCCAACTCCTGCATGCTCGGTCTCAACTCCAAACCCTCCTTTCAGGCGGAGTTTACCTGCCTAGCTGGCAGGGCGTGGCCTAGGTCTCCTCCGCAACTCCTCAGGGACATGCTCACAGATCTGCTGATGTCCACGAAAGCATGCGGCAGCCACTGTGTTCCACTTCACCTCCCACGTGTGGGTGATGACAGCCACCTTCCCTCCTGCCAGGAGGAGCAAGCCTGCAGGCAGAGGGTGAAAGGGGCACCTAGAGCCTGGTTGTGGGGGGGACCGGCCTCCTCACCACAGGAACCCCACTTAGGGACACAATCAGCAGCACTCCACTGGTTTAAACAACCACTAAAGAAAGATATGTCCTGCACCCACTCTCCTGGTGGCTTCCGACAGACAGGAGCCCCACTCTGACACCACAGCTGGAGACAAGAGAGCTGGCATGTTGCCCAGACCACTTCTCAAAAGGTAGTCTTTGATGTCACTCAGGGTCACGGTACTGGCCCAAATGAACCAACCAAATCAACCTGGGAGGAATGGATGAAGGACTGGGAAAAAAAAAAAAAAAGCCTCTAAAGAACAAGAAGATGACAGTTCAATATATTTTCAAGAAGATTCTAGGCTTTTTCCATCCCCGCACCCCACCCTAGACACCATCTACACAGCACCTACTGTTTGCCGACACCTACTAATGGCCTCTAGTCTTTAGCTATAAGAACTATCCCTATTCTAAAGATGAGGAAACTGAGGGTCAGAGAGGTTTGGTAAATTAGTAAAGGTCACTAAGCAGAAAGAGGTAGAAAGCTAGTCTAGTCTGAGTATCAATAAATGGATCCATGCCATTCTCCTTAAATGTCTACTGCCCAGCTCAAAAAACACCAGTGGTTCTCTATGGACAATCAAACTATGAACCAACAAGTCAGCTCAGCTTGGCATTCAAGGCCCTTTATGATTTAGTCCCAAACTCTTTCAAGTGTACATTCTCATATTCCCCTACAAATGTACCCACTCCAAACAAGTGAGGCCCCTCTGTACTCTTAAGAAGAGGTCAACCCCTCTCCTAGAAACTCCCTCCATACCTGACCCAAAGGCGCCCAGCTTGGACCCCAGGGCAGGGACTGCAGCACCTGCTCACAGAGGAAAGGCAAGGGGAAGTGACCAGAAGGACAGGCCCTGGTCAGGCCCTACGAGAATGCCTTCCCTGCCTGCCAAGGGTGTAGGAGCACAGACAATGGGTCCTGGGCTACACACACACTCTCTCAGGAAAGACCGTTCTTTGCAAACTAGAAAAGCCTTCCCTCGCCAACCAAAAGAGACACACTTCACCCAGAGGCACATTCATTCCAACAGAAATCCCTTCCTTTCTCTGCAGCTCCATCATGCCAAGATACCAAGGCCCAGAGGAGGCTCAACATGATTAAAATTTTAAAGTATTTAATATGCTCAAAGGCAAGGCATGCTTGAAGTGCAAATCATCAATTTGGGGGAAGAGAGAAACACTGGGGGAGAGAAGGGTCTATGCAAAAGTAAATAAAATATAATTTCAAGCAATATTATGCACAAAGGTCAGGTTTGTGCATATGGTCAGGTTGTATTGACCATACAACCTGAACTTCAGCACTGAGTCCTGATTAGGGCCGTCTCTGCTCCTACTGAGTTGATTAAACCTGCATTGTGAGGTGAGTGGGTTCTCTGGGTTTCACCAGATGGAGAATAACTGTCCTCAGAGGAGTTATTCAACAGGCAGGGCACAGAGTGACAAGCCTGGGCTGGGTGCTGAAGCAGCAGAAACTCTAGTCAGGCTCCCATCAGACAAACAATCCCCCAAAGCCTAATACTGAAGCCTGGTACCCTGTGGAAAATGTCAAGGTGAAGAGAAATCGACTAATTAGAGCCTTGACTTGAATGGTACAAAATAAGAGAAGAAATATAAGTCCACTCACACCTAAAAAACTATAGCTAATGTTTAAGTTCTGCCTACATACGCATACTACCTTAGCATTTTTATGCCCATACTTTACAAGCCAGAAAATCTATACATTTCCTTTTATCGCAAGGATGAACTAAATTTGAAGAGACTTTCTAGTCTCTGAATCCATGGAAACAACTCAGGAGGGAGAAAAGACCATGCAGTTTTAGATTCTAGACTAAGAAATTCAGGACATAGGTTCTATTGACTCCTCCAGAAACGGTCTTAGGGTGTTCTCTTTAATATACAGGCCCAAGTCATGTTAACCAGTCTTCTCCAACTTCAAAAACTATTGCATGTACACAATGCTTCTTCAACTGACATACTGCCAAACCATTCTAAGGGCTAGGATTAAATTTTACGGTTCGTTGACAAAAAGAATAGAATCCCCAAATCAACCCATGTACCATTGTTCATTTCCCACATTTTTTTCTACGTGGTCTCTGAACCTTCCTACTGCCACCTGGCCACAAGGATTTCTAGGACTATTACTTTTTTTTCTTAAGGATCAACTGGAAGACCCTTCAAAAACCATTCACCACTGAAGCCCACCAGGGAGAAGTCAACCTCTCCAGATGCTAATACCACCCTGTTGCTGTTTCCAATCGCATGTGCTAATGAAAGCTGCAGACCAAGGAACTGCTGCTGCTAAGCCGCTTCAGTCGTGTCCGACTCTGTGTGACCCCATAGACAGCAGCCCACCAGGCTCCCCTGTCCCTGGGATTCTCCAGGCAAGAACACTGGACTGGGTTGCCACTGCCTTCTCCAATGCATGAAAGTGAAAAGTGAAAGTGAAGTCCTCAGTCGTATCCCACTCTTAGCGACCCTATGGTCTGCAGCCTACCAGGCTCCTCCATCCACGGGATTTTCCAGGCAAGAGTACTGGAGTGGGCTGCCATTGCCTTCTCCGGCAGACCAAGGAAAGGGCTTGTGTATTTGGTTTTCTTTCACATGAAAGGCAGGAAGCTTTGCCAGGTCTCACCAGCACACCAGGCTACATAGACCTGCGAAAGCACCGTTTGCTGGGAAGCAAAGCTTTTGAAATAATTCCAGTTTAATATGACCACAGTTTTCAAAGGGCTGCACTGCTTGCACTGGGTGTACCGCTCTTTACCATTCGAGGATGAAGAAACTCCATGCACCTGAATAACAGTTCCTTAGATTACAATAGGGAAAAGATAGAGCTAATAGAACCTATCAGCTCAGAAACAAGCTAGGCCAATTCTGTACATGAGAAGACTTTTCCTTTTTGCCCCTCTAGATATAGCCTAAGAAATTTACCATGAATCAAATAAGACACCTGCCACCATCTAATACCTTCAGCTGAGAATGAAGGAAAGAAGGACGGATGGAAGGAAACCTCTGAAGTAGCCAGGCCTCAGCGTTGACATTTACGGTCTGACTTTAGGGCTACAGCCTCTTCATCCAGTTACTAGCGTCTTGCTTGTTCCAGGATACCATTCTCTGGTTCCAGTTCAACCCATGGTCCACCTTCATTAACTCAGAATTTCCTGGATTTGCGCTGACACTAACCGTCACAGTATAAGGGTTACACGGTGTGGGTCACTTTCAAAGCCTGGTAGTTGTCAGACACGACAAACACCGCTGGCGATATGCGCACCGCCCAGAGCGCCCGCTCTTCCAGCAGGATCGCAAGGCCAGGCGCCCTAGGCGCTCCATTTCCTTCCTAGAGCTGGCTGTGCAGAGCGGCTCACGCGGTCCCCACGGCCCAACCCCTCGGCCCTCGGAACCCATCTAGAACACACTCAGCAGAAGGACCAGCCCACTGAACAGGAGCGAGGGGCTGGGAAAGGCGGGCGCCGGAGGCCGCGCTGAGGGGCCGGCCGAGCCGGTCAAGGCGAGCACCGGGGCAGGGAGGGGACCGTCGGGGGTGTGGGCGGCCGGCCTCACCCGGGCACGGGGGCCTTCCGCCTGCACCGCCAGGGCGGTCTGTTCCGTCGGGCGCGGGGCTGGCTGCGCCCCCGCCCCCAGGGGAAGCGGGCCGAGACCCAGGACTGCCCCCTCCCCGCGGCGCGGCGAAGAGGGGGAGGTAGGGGGGGCCGCAGTGGCTGGTTTCAAAGGGCTGAAAAGAAACTTGGACTCCTCTCTCCCAAGGTACGTGACACGCTGGAAAGGCAGCCGCCTCTCTCCCTTCCCCCTACCCCCTTTTGTGCTTCCCCATACTCTCACCCCCAAACTTCTCACCGCAGGGGACTGGGCTCCCGACGGCCGGACGACACGCAAATTCAGAGGAGCAGAGAGTGGGGACAGGGGGCGACTAGAGGCGTCAGCGACCCCAGCCCCGGGGGCCGCGCGGGGTCGCCCCCTCCCGAGCCCGGAGAGCACCGAGCGGCCGGCGGCGCCCCCGGCCCCAGGGACTCGGTCGCGAGGCCCAAGGCGGGGGCGGATGGCCAGAGCCGAGATGCGGGCGGAGAAGGGCAGGAGGGACCAGGACACCCCTCGGCCCCCGGCGGTGCGTCCGAGCGAGGGGCGCCGGCGGCGGGGGTTCCGGGCGCCGGGCCGCGGGCAGGCACCCACTCACCTTCCTGCCGGCGCCGCCGCCCGCGCCCGCGGCCAGTGCGGAGCGCCCCCCGAGTACATGTAGTAGGCGATGCCCAGCACCCACAGGAAGGCGAAACAGAGCAGCATCCGCGAGCGCCGCCGCATCCTCCCGACTCGGCCGCCGGCCGCGGCCGCTGCTCGCGAGTCTGCCTGGGGCCGCGGCGGGCGCGGGCCGGGGAGGAGCGGAGGAAGGGGAAGGGCGCGGCGGCTCCTCCTCCGGCGCGGCTGGCGGCGAGGGCGGCGCGCGCCCAGCGCCCGAGCTCCGCCCCGGCCGGGAGCGCCGCGCGGCGCCGGAGCAGGAAGCGGCAGCCGCGGAGGCGGCCGGGGGGTCAGGGAGCAAAGGGCGACCAATCGGCGGCGGCGGCGGGGGCCGGCGGGGGCCGGCGGGGGCGGAGGAGGGGATTACCGCGCCTCCGCGGCGGCGCTCGGGCGCCCCCCGGGAGCGCCTCCGCCGGCCGCCGCCCGGCCACCCCTGTGAGTGACAGGTGGTCGCCGGGCCCCGGGGAAGGCGCGCACACGTGCGCACACACACAGGCGCGCACCCCGGGGACGGCGGGCCACCGCTTCTCGCGCTGCCCGGCCGAAAGCACGCCCTCCTCGGTCCTCAGTCTTTGGGACCACCCCAGACCCCTGGCAGGCTCCCTCTTATTGGCCGACCGACCTGAGTTTTTTGGTGCCAATCCCCCCTCCAGGACCGAACTTGGCTGCTGCTCACTGCAGTTTTCTTACCAATCTTGCAGCAAAAACACCCCTAATCCCCAGGTATCTATTTTGTTTACGCCGAGGTGGGGGCCTAGCGGTGGAAACCGAGAGGTGTTTTTTCAAGGGAATGTTTCTGGGGATGAACAGAGCGCTTAATAGCAGGGTTTTCTTTTTCGTGTTTAAGAAACACGAAATGAGGGAAAGGGAAGGCAACACGTATTTTTAAAATCGTTTCTTTGCGATTGTTTCGATATTAGAAGAAAGAAGAGGCAGCACACGTAACAGCTTTAAAGATGCAAGAAGACAGATGTGTCTTGTAACAGAATCTGAGTAACCTTGACAATGCCCTTGTAACAGCGAAGTTTCCAGTGTTCCTAGGAAAGAAAGAATGTTACTTAGCGCTTAATATTTTAAAAGGGATTCCAGGAGCTGCCCAGTTCAGAGGATAAAGGCAGCTGTCTGCATCTGAATCTCTACTCACATCCTCAATAAAACACAAACACAAACAAGCCTTCAGCTCTGCTATGGCAGTGAATGCCATGAACTGACCTTCAAATTGCTTCTTAAGTAGAATAAAGAAAAGACATCCAGTATTCCTGCCTGGGGAATCCCATGGACAGAGGAGCCAGTCCATAGAGTTGCCATAGAATCAGACATGACTTAGCGACTAAACAGCAACATTGCAGAGAAGAGGGCATTCTAGAACCATGAACCCTGTATCAGGATGGCTAGTAACACTAAAACATCAAAATAACTGCACAAAAAGCTACTGCAAAGAAGAAAATACATTTCTTATAAGATGAATCATAACATTTCAACTGATGAAAATCCTCCATCAATAAAACCACAGAGAGATAAATTGTAACACTGTATGTCCAACTCTCAAGCTGAACAAAGTTTCCCATATTTGG
>SJXQ01006425.1:792780-811056 GCA_006408695.1 Aepyceros melampus
ACGTGCGCACACACACGGCGCGCACCCCGGGGACGGCGGGCCACCGCTTCTCGCGCTGCCCGGCCGAAAGCACGCCCTCCTCGGTCCTCAGTCTTTGGGACCACCCCAGACCCCTGGCAGGCTCCCTCTTATTGGCCGACCGACCTGAGTTTTTTGGTGCCAATCCCCCCTCCAGGACCGAACTTGGCTGCTGCTCACTGCAGTTTTCTTACCAATCTTGCAGCAAAAACACCCCTAATCCCCAGGTATCTATTTTGTTTACGCCGAGGTGGGGGCCTAGCGGTGGAAACCGAGAGGTGTTTTTTCAAGGGAATGTTTCTGGGGATGAACAGAGCGCTTAATAGCAGGGTTTTCTTTTTCGTGTTTAAGAAACACGAAATGAGGGAAAGGGAAGGCAACACGTATTTTTAAAATCGTTTCTTTGCGATTGTTTCGATATTAGAAGAAAGAAGAGGCAGCACACGTAACAGCTTTAAAGATGCAAGAAGACAGATGTGTCTTGTAACAGAATCTGAGTAACCTTGACAATGCCCTTGTAACAGCGAAGTTTCCAGTGTTCCTAGGAAAGAAAGAATGTTACTTAGCGCTTAATATTTTAAAAGGGATTCCAGGAGCTGCCCAGTTCAGAGGATAAAGGCAGCTGTCTGCATCTGAATCTCTACTCACATCCTCAATAAAACACAAACACAAACAAGCCTTCAGCTCTGCTATGGCAGTGAATGCCATGAACTGACCTTCAAATTGCTTCTTAAGTAGAATAAAGAAAAGACATCCAGTATTCCTGCCTGGGGAATCCCATGGACAGAGGAGCCAGTCCATAGAGTTGCCATAGAATCAGACATGACTTAGCGACTAAACAGCAACATTGCAGAGAAGAGGGCATTCTAGAACCATGAACCCTGTATCAGGATGGCTAGTAACACTAAAACATCAAAATAACTGCACAAAAAGCTACTGCAAAGAAGAAAATACATTTCTTATAAGATGAATCATAACATTTCAACTGATGAAAATCCTCCATCAATAAAACCACAGAGAGATAAATTGTAACACTGTATGTCCAACTCTCAAGCTGAACAAAGTTTCCCATATTAATCAAAATAACTGCACAAAAAGCTACTGCAAAGAAGAAAATACATTTCTTATAAGATGAATCATAACATTTCAACTGATGAAAATCCTCCATCAATAAAACCACAGAGAGATAAATTGTAACACTGTATGTCCAACTCTCAAGCTGAACAAAGTTTCCCATATTTGGATACACAGAGAGAGAGAGAGACACACATTTACATACCACTAGAATCAGAAATTCAAAACCTAAGAATATATTATATAAAAATTAGGATGAATTATGGTAGAAGTTGATCAGATTCAAGAAAGAAATTAAAAATAAAGACAAAACTATCCCAGAAACAAGTAATTGTAAGACACACAAGAGAGAACATATCAAATACAATTATGTAAAAGAACACTGAATAATGGCAAGAAAATCATCAAGAAATTGAGAATACGATAAATAAAGAAGTAAAAAAAGCTTTCAGAGATAAGTGATTGAGATGAAAGCCAGGAAAGAAGAACCAAAATACATATCGCTGGAGCCTCTAAAGTTGAAACACCAAACAGTGAAGCAGAGTTAATATTAACACAATCATTTCAGATGTAATCTACAGCATGATGACTGTCGTTACCACTACTATGTGGTATTTTTCAAGATTGTTAAGAGTGCCTCCTAAGAGTTCTCATCACAAGGAAAAAACCTCTTTCCTTTTTTTTTTGTATCTAAATGAGATGATGGATATTAACTAAACATTGTAGGACTCATACAATATATGTTAATCAAACCATTATTCTGTGCACAATGCTATATGTCAATCATATCTCAATAAAACTTGGAGGAAAACTATAATCCCAGAAACAATCCAGAAATAAGAGAAAAAATTTTATATCAAGTTCCATATACCAGGGGCTTCCTGGTGGCTTAGCAGTAAAGAATCCATCTGCAGTGCAGCAAACACAGGTTTAATCCCTGAGTTGGGAAGATCCCCTGGAGAAGGAAATGGCAACCCACTCCAGTATTCTTGCCTGAGAAATCCCAAGGACAGAGGAGCTTGGTGGCCTGTAGTCCATGGGATCACGAAAGAGTCAGACATGAAACTAAACAGCAACAACCATATACCTTGGAGAACTGAGTGGAATAATCAACTGCAAAACATATTTTATTAAAACGACTAGATTTTAAAGGCAAAAAGATCAAGTTACTTATAGAAATAAATACTTAGGCAAGGAAACAGTAGAAGAGTATTTACAAGACACTCAAGGAAAGAAAGTACCAGCCAAGGATTTTTGTATTCAGCTTTCAAGCATCCAGGCTACAGGCAGAGATGAGAACTGAGTACAAAAAGTATGCCTTTCTTGGAGAATGAGCTTCCTCCAAAGAAGAGACAACTCAGTGTTAGTTTCTCAATCGTGTCCAGCTCTTTTTATGGCTAAAACTTCAACGCCATTGTGCATGGCAGTGGGTTTGAAGGCACTGCAATTTGTAGACATGAAGTCAGAAGAAAGCCTGGATGTGATACGGGGAAGTCTAAAGACAAAGCAACTGCAAAGACGAAACAGACCTCAAATCCATGAGTGCAAATTGAATCTACCTCCAACACCAATTATGCAAAAAAACAAAACAAGCTCCAGAATGAGATATCAGTTCACATCCATTAGCATGGCTATTCTTTTTAAACAACAACAAAAATCCCAAAACATAACAAACATTGAAAAGGATTACCATGCTGCTACTGCTGCTAAGTCGCTTCAGTCGTGTCCGACTCTGTGCGATGCCATAGACGGCAGCCCACCCAGCTCTCTCGTCCCTGGGATTCTCTAGGCAAGAATACTGGAGTGGGTTGACATTTCCTTCTCCAATACATGAAAGTGAAAGTGAATCGTGTCCGACTCCTAGCGTTCCCGTGGACTGCAGCCTACCAGGCTCCTCCATCCATGGGCCTTCCTGGCAAGAGTACTGGAGTGGGTTGCCATTGCCTTCTCATGATTCAGCAATTCTACTTCTGGGTACATACATAAAAGAAGTGAGAGCAAGGACTTGAACAGTGCTCCTGTGTTCATGGCGCTATTATTCACAATAGCCAGAACATGGAAGCAGCCCAGTCTCCATCAACGAATGTATGAATGAAATGTGACATACAGTGGAATATTATTTGACTTTTAAAAGAAAGGAAATTTTGACATAAGTTACAACGTGATCAGTTCAGTTCACTCAGTTGTGTCCAACTCTTTGCAAACCCATGGACTGCAATACACCAGGCTTCCCTGTCCATCACCAACTCCTGGAGCTTACTCAAGCTCATGTCCATCGAGTCGGTGATGCCATCCAACCATCTCATCCTCTGTCGTCCCCTTCTCCTCCCACCTTCAATCTTTCCCAGCATCAGGTCTTTTCCAATGAGTCAGTTCTTCGCATCAGGTGGCCAAAGTATTGTAGTTTCAGCTTCAACATCAGGCCTTCCAATGAACACCCGGACTGATCTCCTTTAGGATGGACTGGTTGGATCTCCTTGCAGCCCAAGGGACTCTCAAGTCTTCTCCAACACCACAATTCAAAAGCAGCACTTCTTTGGTGATCAGCTTTCTTTATGATCCAAATCTCACATCCATACATGACTACTAGAAAAACGATAGCTTTGACCAGAAAGACCTTTGTCAGCAAAGTAGTCTCTGCTTTTTAATATGCTGTCTAGATTGGTCATAGGTTTTCCTCCAAAGAGCAAGTGTCTTTTAATTTCATGGCTGCAGTCACCATCTGCAGTGATTTTGGAGCCCAAGAAAATAAAGTCTTGTCACTGTTTCCCCATCTATTTGCCACGAAATGATGGGACTGGATCCCATGATCTTAGTTTTTTGAATGATGCAGCATGATACTAAGTGAAATAAACCAGGCATAAAAAGAAAATACTATGAACCCACTGATATGAAGTACCTAGACAAGTCAAATTCACAGAAAGAGAAAGAAGAGTAGTTACTTGGGGCTGGGAGAGGGGAAATGGAGAAACTGGTACAGAGTTCCAGTTTAGGGAGATGACAAAGTTCTGGGGATGAATGGTGGTCCAGAACAATGTGCATATGTTTAATGTCCCTGAAATGTACACTTGAAACTGATTAAAATGGTAACTTTTGTGTTATGTACATTTTATCACAATAAAAAGATATAACAAATGGGAAGAAATTATTTCTACACCTATCATAGATAAAGAAGCAAAGTAATATCCTTAATATATTAAGAACTTAAATATTAAGAAGGGCAAAACACATAAACAGACAATTCATGGTAAAGAGCTTATGAGTTTGTAAACATGTGAAAAGATGTTCCACTTTACTTATAAAAGAGTTGCAAATTAAAACTACAGAGATACTATTTATCCCCCCAACAAACTGGCAAAAATTGGAAAGCACTACAAGATACTCTGCTGGTAGGGCTATAAAAAAGAATCAGCAAGCCTTTTATGAACAGATATGGAATGACTTCTGGGATATGTTATTAAACATTAAATGAAATATTAAATGCAAAATACAATAGCTTATATATCACATGCTACTTTTATATAAGAAGGGAAAATAAGAAAACATACAAATATCTGTTTATTTTGGCAACTGGCACATCAATGATAAACCAGAAAATAATGAAATGAGTTACCTGTAAGGAGTGGGAGGAAGAGAAAGAGGAACAGGGAGAGTGTGACACCCGATGCCTTTCTCCTAGGCCTGATCCTGGAAGCATGCTTTGTGTGTTAGTCACTCAGTCGTGTCTGACTCTTTGTGACCCCATGGACTGTAGCCTGCCAGGTTCCTCCATCCATGGGATTTTCCAGGCAAGAATAATGGAGTGGATTGCCATTTCCTTCTCCAGGGAATCTTTCTGACCCAGGGATTGAACCCAGGTCTCCCGCATTGCAAGCAGACTCTTAACATAATAGATTGAAAGGGGATAAAGGGATTAACATGTATAACTTTTAAACAAAGTACTTGGGCTATATACCCTCAGCCTAGAAAACGAACTCCAGACAATTTTTGAACTCTTCTTTATGCTTCTTATTCATAGTGTCATGGTTGTCACAATCGAAGTATTTTATGCACATTGTGCAGTTGAGCAAATCAGAAAATGTATTGTTTCAAGAATCTAGGGTTTTCATTATGGAAGAAAGGAGATACAGTGTGGAATGAGGGAAAGCAGAGATTACTTGGAGTAGACTTGGAATTAGAACAGTGTGAGCTCATTATTTTATACATATATACAAACACATACATACACTTGTCTATGCTCATCTCTATGTCCACATATAAACAAACATTTCTACATATACCATATTCATGTATGTACATATTTCCTAGGTCTGTCCATTGAAAAGACCAGAGCAACAATATCTTGGCATAAATGAGCACATCTTGCAACTAGATCTTGGTTTCTAAATCCCATTTTCCATCCCAAGAGAGTTTCCTTGGAGCAGCGATTGATGTGTGACTGGAGCCTCAGTTCAGTTCAGTTGCTCAGTCGTGTCCAACTCTTTCTCTTTACAGCTCCATGGACAGCAGCACGCCAGGCTTCCCTGTCCATCACTAACTCCTGGGGCTTACTACTACTACTACTAATACTAAGTCACTTCAGTCGTGTCCGACTCTGTGTGACCCCATAGACGGCAGCCTATCAGGCTCCTCCGACCCTGGGATTCTCCAGGCAAGAACACTGGAGTGTGTTGCCATTTCCTTCTCCAATGCATGAGAGTGAAAAGTGAAAGTGAAAGTCGCTCAGTCGTGCCCGACCCTTAGCGACCCCATGGACTGCAGCCCAGCAGGCTCCTCCATCCATGGGAGTTTCCAGGCAAGAGTACTGGAGTGGGGTGCCATTGCCTTCTCCGGTGGGGCTTACTCAAGCTCATGTCCATTGAGTCGGTGATGCCATCCAACCATCTCATCCTCTGTCATCCCCTTCTCCTCCTCCTTTAATCTTTCCCAGCATCAGGATCTTTTCCAATGAGTCAGTTCTTCACATCAAGTGACCAAAGTTTGGAGCTTCAATTTCAGCATCAGTCCTTCCAATGAATATTTAGGACTGATTTACTTTAGGATGAACTGGTTGGATCTCCTTGCAGTCCAAGGGACTCTCAAGAGTCTTCTCCAACACCACAATTCAAAAGCATCAATTCTTCAGTGATCAGCTTTCTTTATAGTCCAACTCTCACATCCATACATGAGACTACTGGAAAAACCATAGCTTTAACTAGGCAGATATTTGTTGGCAGAATAATGTCTCTGCTTTTTAATATGCTGTCTAGGTTGGTCATAGCTTTTCTTCCAAGGAGCAAAGATCTTTTAATTTCATGCCTGCAGTCACCATCTGCAGTGATTTGGGAGCCCCCCCAAAATAAAGCCTGTCACTGTTTCCACTGTTTCCCCATATATTTGCCATTGAAGTGATGGGACCAGATGGGATTTTAGTTTTCTGAATGTTGAGTTTTAAGCCAACTTTTTCACTCTCCTCTTTCATTTTCATTAAGGGGCTCTTTAGTTCTTCTTTGCTTTCTGCCATAAGGGTAGTGTCATCTGCATATCTGAGGCTATTCCTATTTCTCCCAGCAGTCTTGAATCCAGCTTGTGCTTCATTCAGCCTGGCACTTCGCAAAATGTACTCTACATATAAGTGAAATAAGCAGGATGACAATATACAGCTTTGACATACTCCTTTCGCAGTTTGAAATCAGTCTTTTGTTCCATGTCCAGTTTTAACTCATGCTTCTTGATCTGCATACAAATTTCTGGGGAGGCAGATAAGGTGGTCTCGTATTCCCATCTCTTGAAGAATTTTCCACATCTAGACTGGAGCCTTATATGCAGAGTACATCATGAGAAATGCTGGACTGGAAGAAACACATGCTGGAATCCAGGTTGCTGGGAGAAATATCAATAACCTCAGATATGCAGATGACACCACCCTTATGGCAGAAAGTGAAGAGGAGCTAAAAATGCAGGTCAGGAAGCAACAGTTAGAACTGGACATGGAACAACAGACTGGTTCCAAATAGGAAAAGGAGTACGTCAAGGCTGTATATTGTCACCCTGCTTATTTAACTTATATGCAGAGTACATCATGAGAAATGCTGGACTGGAAGAAACACAAGCTGGAATCAAGATTGCTGCGAGAAATCTCAATAACCTCAGATATGCAGATGACACCACCCTTATGGCAGAAAGTGAAGAGGAACTAAAAAGCCTCTTGTTGAAAATGAGAGAGGAGAATGAAAAAGTTGGCTTAAAGCTCAACATTCAGAAAACGAAGATCATGGCATCTGGCCCCATCACTTCATGGGAAATAGATGGGGAAACAGTAGAAACAGTGTCAGACTTTGTTTTTGGGGGCTCCAAAATCACTGCAGATGGTGACTGCAGCCATGAAATTAAAAGGCGTTTACTCCTTGGAAGAAAAGTTATGACCAACCTAGATAGTATATTCAAAAGCAGAGACATTACTTTGCTGACTAAGGTCCGTCTAGTCAAGGCTATGGTTTTTCCTATGGTCATGTATGGATGTGAGAGTTGGACTGTGAAGAAGGCTGAGCGCAGAAGAATTGATGCTTTTGAACTGTGGTGTTGCAGAAGACTCTTGAGAGTCCCTTGGACTGCAAGGAGATCCAACCAGTCCATTCTGAAGGAGATCAACCCTGGGATTTCTTTGGAAGGAATGATGCTAAAACTGAAGCGCCAGTACTTTGGGCACCTTATGCGAAGAGTTGACTCATTGGAAAAGACCCTGATGCTGGGAGGGATTAGGGGCAGGAGGAGAAAGGGACGACCGAGGATGAGATGGCTGGATGGCATCACAGACTCAATGGATGTGAGTCTGAGTGAACTCCAGGAGTTGGTGATGGACAGGGAGGCCTGGCGTGCTGCGATTCATGGGGTCGCAAAGAGTCGGACACGACTGCGCGACTGAACTGAGCTGCAGCAGTAGGAACCACGGCACTTTCATCCATATCATTGCTCTCGTTTATCCAGAGCAGCCAAGCTATTGAAGGAAGGAGTTTAGGGAGGAGCCAAAGAAGGGTCAGGAGATGGTCAGTCAGTTTCACACTGTACTTGGACCTTTTCTCTCCAGTATTTGGATGCTAGACTTCAATCTCCCTACCCTTCAAGAATACCACACTCTTCTTGTAGTCCCTTGCAGTCAAGTCTCTTTCAGGGAGCCTAGATTCATCTGACAGATCTTACAAATTGGAAAGCTATCTGCAGGAAAGATTTATGCTTTCTCCCACAGTCCTAGACTTCACAAAGACTATAAAATACGTCTGGACTCCTGTTCTAGGGACCCCAAGGCCATTAGACTGAGGTGGCTCTAATGCTGTGCAGTCTATATAAGTGATAAACCAGAGTGTAAGTCTGTACCTTCATCACCTTTATAAAGAATATTTTACTTTATTATTATTTTTGGTAGGAGGATTTAAATAATTTGAATTGACCTGTCCTGCATTTTATTAGAAATTGGAAATATGGGTGAATTTGAACAAATGCCCTAATGGAGTCAAATCTGCTTTAATCCTTATTTTTCTTCTTTGCCTTTTTAGGAGAAGGTGAATGGCAATCCACTCTAGTATTCTTGCCTGAAAAATCGCATGCACAGAGGAGCCTGGAGGGCTACAGTCCGTGGGGTTGCAGGCAGTAAGACAAGATTGGGTGACTAAGCACGAAGCATGAATTACTCTTTCTGAGAAAATCAAGGCCGTAAATGATCTGCTGCTAAGTCACTTCAGTCATGTCCAACTCTGTGCGACCCCATACACAGCAGCCCACTAGGCTCCACTGTCCCTGGGATTCTCCAGGCAAGAATACTGGAGTGGATTGCCATTTTCTTCTCCAGTAACCTGCAGGTAAATAAAAAGCTTATTGATGCCATGTGCCTTCTGTCCCTTTTACAAAGCTCTAACTTTCATGCAAACAAGGCCTGCCCTGAGAGAAAACTTCAGCTATGTGTGGAATGCCCCACAGCACACTGCAAGAGGCTCTGTGATGTAATTATAAACCTTTGCTGATTTAAAGTTGTAACCCTCAGGGTGATTTAGTACTGGATCCTGAGGTAACTGGAGTTCCTGGTAGTTCAGTTGGTAAACAATATGCCTGCAATGCAAGAGACCCTGGTTTGATTCCTGGGTTGGAAAGATCCACTGGAGAAGGGATAGGCTACCCACTCCAGTATTCTTAGGCTTCCCTGGTGCCTCAGAGGGTAAAGAATCTGCCTGCAACTGGGAGAACTGGGTTTGATCCCTGAGTTGGGAAGATCCTATGGAGAAGGGAAGGGCTACCCACTCCAGTAATCTTGCCTGAAGAATCCCCATGGACAGAGGAGCCTGGTGGGATACAGTCTGTAAGGTTGTACAGAGTTGGACATGACTGAAGTGACTTAACACACACCCACAGTTGCTTTACAGTGTTATGTTAGATCCTGCTGTATAGCAAAGTTAGTCAGCTATACGTATACACATATCCCCTCTTTTTTGGATTTCCACCCCATTTAGGTCACCACAGAGCACTGAGGAGAATTCCCTGTACTATACTGTAGGTTGTCATTAGTTATCTATTTTGTACATAACAATGTATAAATGTAAATTCCAATCTCTCAATTCATCTCACTCTTTCTTTCCCCCTTGGTGTCCATACGTTTGTTCTCTACATTTGTGTTTTTATTTTCGCTTTGCAAATAGATTCTTCTGTACCATTTTTCTAGATTCCACATATATGTGTTAATATATGATATTTGTTTTTCTGACTACATCACTCTGTATGACATCCTTGTAAGACTCCATCAGAATACATCTATCATGCCTTTAACACATAAGCCCAAACTCCCAGGTTATTTTTATCACTTGTGTTTTCCTCTCTCTATCCTCTCAGGGATCCAGATTCACATACCTCCCTGACCTGACAAACCTGTCCATTTTATCCTTGTAATTTAAAATCTGCAGTCAAGGAAATCCCTTAGATCCTACATCTCTTTTCTGAATGGTCACTGTGCTTTCTTGCTTTCTCTGCAGCATTTTTGTTGTTGTTGTTTATTTTTAACTATGGTAAAGTAAACACACCATAAGCTTATCATTTTAATGATTTTTCAAAGTACAGTTCAATGACTTTGTTGTTTAATCAACCCGCTATCCGCCTCGTGGACATTTCCCCTGCAGCCCCTTTGATTGATGGCTGTTTCTGTCTCACCTGTTGACTCTCACTGGACAGGGAAGGAGCAGGTGCTCCCTCATTGCTGTTTGGGAACATTGCTCTTCCATTAGTTACTTGTTGGACAACTCCAATTTATTGAAGCATGTGGAATCAGATTCAACTGAACATCAGGCTAAACCTCTCTGAGCTGAATCATCCACGGACCCCTAGTTACAATGACCAGATTTTAGCACCATGGTCACTCATTATAGAGTTAAATTAAAGTTTAATATAAAGCTAATATTTTTCTTTTTTCATTGGCTTAAATTGTTTGGGAACACATTGGCCATGAGAGAAGGAAGGTGGGACTGGCTTCTTCTCCACTGTCTTTCTCCCAAATGCCAGGCAGCTGCGGACTCCTTCAGGGTGGAAGAAGAGTGGAGAGGCTTCAGGGAGAAGCAGGAAGTGTTTACTTGACAAGTGTCAATCTGTAATTGAGGCCTTAAAACTGACTTTTGTCTTAGGATGGCAACTTCAAAAAAAGTTATGTTTGACTCTTAAAAAGACATTGAGTTTGATTGCAACAGAGCCAAGTTTGTGATTCTTGTATTTAAAAGAAAAATGCATGATAAAATAATTTTTGATATATAATTTCAACCACATTGCTTCAAGATGAGATCTCATTGGCTGGAATGCATAACAATTAGACTGTCCTTGCCAGGGGAGATTCTTTGGCAGGTTTTGGCTTAACTGATTTTATTTTATTTTATTATTATAGGGATTTAGTCAAATTTCATTTGGGAATTGATCAGTGAAAATACAGTCCAGTTTCTTCATGGGAAAACCCTGGAGTTAAATAATTAATTAGTTCTTAGTTTTATTTATGTACCCAGGAGAAGATAGCACTGAAATCTATAAAAAACAGCAGATAAAGGCCATTTCTACCTATTTCCAAATTCTAAAGGTAAATGTTGTATTAAAAAAAAAATTAAACCAACAAATGAACAAATACATGTTTGGGACCAATCCATTTCAAATAGCAAGCCAGGTATTACTTACTGTTAGTACCATTTGATATATCTTTTTGTCTGTTTTAATGGTTGATTGTAGTTGGAATTACAGGAAATTAAAATCAGAACATCTAGAAGATAGAGTTTTCATAGCTAAGAATTTGTGTGAAAGTTTTTACTTTGGTTTTTATTCACTGGATTTTTTTCATTTTTCTAGTTAAAAAAAAGACCCTCATTTTTCTTCCCTTTTAGGATAAAAGTATAAGTTCAGTTTAAACACTACCCTGAATTTACTTGGTTTGCTATTCATTTTGTAACATAAAACTAAAGAGACATTTGGCTTCATCATGTCCAATTCTTTTTCCTCTTCTCATTTTTAAGGAGAATGCTGTGATGGTGAAAACTATGAGCCAGTGTAACCCCTGGGTGGCATGATTAAAAGAGATGCTGCCCTTGACAGTGTTCTCTCATTCAGCCCTCAAGCCAGCAATGTCTCCAGTGATCAAACAATGACCTCTTAACATTTTCTGGGCTGCCACAACCATTCAGTGTCACCATTTCTTCAATGTGGGTCTGAATCTTGAGTTATTCAATATTATATCAAATCCTTTGGAGACTCAGAGTGGATCGACAATTGCCATAGTTTATCCAAATGGGTTAGGGTATCATCCTTACTTCTCTCCAGAGGGAAAATCTTTTAATGGAGGGATACCACAGAATATATGCTGGACTGGATGAAGCATATGCTGGAATCAAGACTGGCAGGAGAATCATCAATAACCTCAGGTATGCAGATGATATCATACTTATGGCAGAAAGTGTAGAAGAACTAAAGAGCTTCTTGTTGAACATGAAAGAGGAGAGTGCAAAAGTTGGCTTAAAACTCGACATTCAGGAAACTAAGATCATGGCATTCAGTCCCATCACTTCATGGGAAATAGATGGGGAAACAATGGAAACAGTGACAGACTTTATTTTTGGGGGCTCCAAAATCATGCAGATGGTGACTGCAGCCATGAAATTAAAAGACACTTACTCCTTGGAAGAAAAGTTATGACCAACTTAGACAGCATATTAAAATGCAGAGACATTACTTGGCCAACAAAGGTCCATCTAGTCTAAGCTATGGTTTTTCCAGTAGTCATGTATGAATGTGGGAGTTGGGCTATAAAGAAAGCTGAGCACTGAAGAATTGATGCTTTTGAACTGTGGTGTTGGAGAATACTCTTGAGAGTCCCTTGGATAGCAAGGATATCAAACCAGTACATCCTAAAGGAAATCAGTCCTGAATATTCACTGGAAGGACTGTTGGTAAAGCTGAAACTCTAATACTTTGGCCACCTCATGCGAAGAACTGAGTCATTGTAAAATACCCTGATGCTGGGAAAGATTGGGGGCAGGAGGAGAAGGGGAGGACAGAGGATGAGATGGTTGGATGGCATCACTGACTCAATGGACATGAGTTTGAACAAGCTCCGGGAGTTGGTGATGGACAGGGAGGCCCGGCATGCTGAAGTCCATGGGATCGAAAAGAGTCAGATATGACTGAGTGACTGAACTGAATTGACCACAGAATATGAGCCTTCCTACACACCTGAGGAAGACTGCTGACAACATTGTAAAAGTTGTCCCTTGGTGGAGATCATAAGGTCTTGTTATCATTGACTGGGAAAGCTAGAAGCCACAATGGGACAGAAATTGGGGCAATAGTGTAGTAAAAACCACTCTTTAGAATTTACTAGAAACCACCATCCTGATTGGTCAGAGATGGAAGTGAGAGCAGTTGCCCAAAAGGAATTTGAAACTGCTGGAAAGGGTATTATGAGTGCTACTCTCACACTGGCTTTAGAAATGAGACCAAAATGTTTACAGGGCTTTTATCTCTATCCAGATTGCTACAATTATGTTTATAGGATAAATCCACAGACCTACACAGGTAAATGCCTGAGTGATCAAATTTTCCACAATGACCAATTTAAATGGCTATGGCAAAAAAGCAGAGTCTTTATATTTCAGCTGTCAAGTTCACATGCTTTGAAATTTGTTCATTATCGAGTTAGAGAAGCTATGAGAATTGCTGAAATAGCTAGATATGGCTATGCTTCACCAGTTTTTTTTTTTTCCCCAGACCATTTTATTTCATAGTATTGAAACTTTGTCACAGGTAAGAAAAATTGTTCACATGTTTTAGAAAATAAAATTGAGCAGATTTTAAATTTAGGAAAAACTGTTTTAGAATGCTTATTAAAGTTACCCCTTCAAATGTCAAGACAATTCTGGAACAGTGTCAATGACAAATAGATCTTTACCTAGAATTTTTAGATGATGATTCTTACCAGCTTAACATTTAGAAGGATTTCCTGCAGAACAATTGTTGAGCATAAGCTAAATTATGTAACAGATAGATTAGCTTGAACCAGGGAGAAATTTCATGTAAAAAAATGCTCTTAATACCAAAGAGTAGCAGTAACTTTTCAAATAAGAAACATAAGAAATAGAGCTTAGGTGAATTACTAACCAACTATATAATCAGTATATTCCATTTTAATGTTTTAATTCATTAGGTTACTTGAAAAATAACATAGACCCTACTGATTTTATTGTTGAGAATCTACAATGTGATCTAGTAGTGTCAAAGCCCTAAAAACGGTTTATATACATGTAAGCCTTTGACTGTGTGGATCACAGCAAACTGTGGAAAATTCTTAGAGAGATGGAATATCAGACCACCTTACCTGCCTCTTGAGAAACCTGTATGCAGGTCAAGAAGCAACAGTTAGAACTGGACACAAAACAACAGACTGGTTCCAAACAGGAAAAGGAGTACGTCAAGGTTATATATCGTCACCCTGCTTATTTAACTTCTATGCAGAGTACATCATGAGAAATGCTGGGCTGGAGGAAGCACAAGCTGGAATCAAGATTTCTGGGAGAAATATCAATAACCTCAGATATGCAGATGACACCACCCTTATGGCAGAAAATGAAGAAGAACTAAAGAACCTCTTGATGAAAGTGAAAGAGGAGAGTGAAAAAAGTGGCTTAAAGCTCAACAATCAGAAAACTAAGATCATGGCATCTGGTCTCATCACTTCATGGCAAATAGATGGGGAAACAGTGGCTGATGTTATTTTTCTGGGCTCCAAAATCACTGCAGATGGTGATTGCAGCCATAAAATTAAAAGACGCTTACTCCTTGAAAGGAAAGTTATGACCAACCTAGATAGCATATAAAAAGCAGAGACATTACTTTGCCAACAAAGGTCCGTCTTGTCAAAACTATGGTTTTTCCAGTGGTCATGTATGGATGTGAGAGTTAGACTATAAAGAAAGCTCAGTGCTGAAGAATTGATGCTTTTGAGCTGAGGTGTTGGAGAAGACTCTTGAGAGTCCCTAGGACTGCAAGGAGATCCAACCATTCCATCCTAAAGGAGATCATTCCTGGGTGTTTATTGGAAGGACTGATGTTGAAGCTGAAACTCCAATACTTTGGCCACTTGATTCAAAGAGCTGATTCATTTGAAAAGACCCTGATGCTGGGAAATATTGAGGGCAGGAGGAGAAGGGGATGACAGAGGATGAGATGACTGGATGGCATCACTGACTCAACAGGCATGGGTTTGGGTGGGCTCCGGGAGTTGGTGATGGACAGGGAGGCCTGGATTGCTGTGGTTCATGGGGTTGCAAAGAGTCAGACATGACTGAGAGACTGAACTGAACTGGTGTGAAGAGCTGACTCGTTAGAAAAGCCCCTGATGCTGGGAAAGATTGAAGGCAGGAGGAGAAGGGAACGATAGAGGATGCAGAAGGTTGGATAGCATCACCAACTTGATGGACATGAGTTTGAGCAAGCTCCAGGATTTGGTGATGGACAGGCAGGGCTGGTGTGCTGCAGTCCATGGGGTCACAAAGAGTTGAACCCAACTGAGTAACTCAACTGAACTGAACTGAATATTATTTTTAGACTTAACACAATGTGGGAAGCACAAAGATGTGGAAATGAGCTGTTTTAGAAGATAATGAATTTGCAGACACTTGAAAGTGTTCAAATTTTAGCTAGATGTTATTTAAATAGGACGTTGTGGTAGGAATTCCATCATTGGATGGGGTAGCTAGGTGAGAAACTCCTTAAATTTCCATTCATACCTGTGAGCTCATTATTTTGCTATTCTAGTACCTAACACAGAAGTGCTGCAGTCCATTGGGTCGCATGGAGTTGGACATGACTGAGCGACTGAACTACACAAAAGTGGGGCCATTGAACAGACAATAGATAGCTCACCTTCTTGAACCACTTGTATTTGAGATAACAGTATTTAAATGCAGTATAAATTCTTCCTCAAATATTTTAGAATTAGATCTATTGATCCAAACTCTGTTGATTAGTCCTGACATTTCCATCCTTGAAGGATTACTCAGTATTACTCAAAATGGCGTGTTCTCAGATTTAGGAGGAAAAGAAACAGTACCATGACAAAAAGTTGAGGGTGTCAGAGGTACATAATCTGCCTCTCACTCAAACATGCATTTTTCTTACCTTTGTTTAGCACTTTTTGATAAGGCTTTCTGTATTCCAGAAGGAAAACTGCCATATGGGAACAACACTGATTCCCGGAAATTGTTGAGTATGTTGAGTCTATTCTGCCTCTGACTAACTTCATACCACTACTAGTTGTAATCCTAACTTCTGATGCATTGAATAAATCAAATCCTTATTTCAAAAATCAGTTCTTCAGGTACTTGATGTTGTCAGTCATGCCTACCAAAGTTGTCTCAATGAGCTATTTCTCAACTAACAGATCTCTCAACTCGTCATATTCTTAGATCCTTTTTGGAAAAAGACTAGATTATATTTCTTCATTCAAAAATTTATTGAGTGCTTACAATGTGTTAGATACGATATATTATTAGTAACAATGAGTAGAAAATAATAATCCATGCAGTCAGATAGTTTGTCTTGAGATAATGAGATAAGCTACATTTTATGAAAGTCTTGTTTACAACTTTCCCATTTTTTTTTTGCTACTTTTTGATTTTTAAAGTAAATTAGGGGCTAAATATCACCTCTGAGCTCTACTTCAGAAACCAAAATATAGAATTATCTGAGTAGTAGTATATTGAAATGCCTTAATGCTATCTTATTGCCTTCCATGTATCACATATCAGCAAACAGTATGGATCTTTCTCATTTACTGTCTAAATAACATTTATTATGTCATAATATCATTTCTTATGTTCTCCATAATATAATTATGAAATCACCTGAAACAACTCTGCTGGATATTTTCTTTCCAGTGTCTCAATTTGAAAGAGAGACTTGATTTCATTTAATGAACACAATGCTAGTTACTATAACAGAAGAGTGATTTTCTTTCTCATTTCATTATGTAGACAAATTGTGAAACATATAGGTTACTGGAGACTTCTTATAATGCAGAGGAGATTTGCTGTAGCATGGCCATTTTCTCATTCTGCCTTTTGAACACTTTTCCTTTGTATTGGATCTCTGATTCTCCATACATTGCAAGGAAGGAAAGAATGCAGACTGTCCATCAATCATTCCTTCTCTCTTTCATCTCTCCCTATTTCCTGCTTCTTTGCTCTTGGTCTGTAATCATGAACATGACCTCCTCTGTTTCTCATCCTGGTGAATTATAATCTACTTAGTCATCCCACTCATCCCACTTGAAAGTCACTTGGATGCCTCCCTTCTCTCTCCATTATCCAGTAGGTAACTAAATCTTATCCATCTTTTTTTTTTCTTGAAAACAAAATAGTGATTTAATAAATTGTACAAGATCAACAAAATTAAGTATTACTAAGCATAAAAAGTACTAAAATACTTCTGAACTGTAGTTAACACATGGGAAAATGTTCATAATTCAAGTGAAAAAACTTAGAAGCAAAAATTCAATACAGTTTAATTCTTTCAGAAATACATATTTCAAACACATTTGTGCATAAGGAAAAGACTATAAACACATACACAAAATATTTAGTATTGGGACCTTCTGTATAACAGAATTTTTTTTTAATTTTTTAAATTAATTTTTATTTTTTAGTTTGTTTTGCTTTACAATACTGTATTTGTTTTGCTATACATTGACATGAATCAGCCACGAGTGTACATGAACTCCCGATCCCGACCCCCACCTCCCCTCTTCCGCCCCACACCATCTCTCTTGATTATCCCCATGCATCAGTCTCAAGCATCCTGCATCCTGCATCAAACCTAGACCGGCAATTCATTTCGCTTATGATATCATACATGTTACACTGCCACTCTCCCAAATCATCCCACCCTCTCCCTCTCCCACAGAGTCCAAAAGGCTGTTCTATACATCTGAGTCTCTTTTGCTGTCTTGCTTATAGGTTTATAATTACCATCTTTCTAAATTCCATATATATGTGTAAGTATACTGTATTGGTGTTTTTCTTTCTGGGTTACTTCACTCTGTATAATCGGCTCCAGCTTCATCCACCTCATTAGAACTGATTCAAACGTATTCTTTTTAATGGCTGCGTAATACTCCATCATGTATATGTCCCACAGCTTTCTTATCCATTCTCCTGCTGATGGACATCTAGGTTGCTTCCATGTCCTGGCTATTATAAACAGTGCCACAATGAACATTGGGGTATCCGTGTCTCTTTCACTTCTGGTTTCCTCGGTGTGTATGCCCAGCAGTGGGATCGCTGGATCATAAGGCAGTTCTATTTGCAATTTTTAAAGGAATCTCCACACTGTTCTCCATAGTGGCTGTACTAATTTGCATTCCCACCAACAGTGTAAGAGGGTTCCCTTTTCTCCACACCCTCTCCAGCATTTATTGCTTGTTGACTTTTGGATCACAGCCATTCTGACTGGTGTGAAATGGTACCTCATTGTGGTTTTGATTTGCATTTCTCTGATAATGAGTGATGTTGAGCATCTTTTCATGTGTTTGTTAGCCATCCGTATGTCTTCTTTGGAGAAATGTCTATTTAGTTCTTTGGCCCATTTTTTGATTGGGTCATTTATTTTTCTGGAGTTGAGCTGCATAAGCTGCTTGTATATTTT
>SJXQ01006426.1:0-25660 GCA_006408695.1 Aepyceros melampus
TTTCTCAAGAGGCAGGTCAGGTGGTCTGGTATTCCCATCTCTTTCAGAATTTTCCACAGTTTACTGTGATCCACACAGTCAAAGGTTTTGGCATAGTCAATAAAGCAGAAATAGATGTTTTTCTGGAACTCTCTTGCTTTTTCCATGATCCAGCGGATGTTGGCAATTTGATCTCTGGTTCCTCTGCCTTTTCTAAAACCAGCTTGAACATCAGGGAGTTCACGGTTCACATATTGCTGAAGTCTGGCTTGGAGAATTTTGAGCATTACTTTACTAGCATGCTATAACATATACATAGTTATAAAAGGATTTCAGAGAAGTAAGAACTATAGGTAAGGAGACCAATTCTATGCATTAAATTAAAATATTTTAACCATCACTGGCATGTTTTTGATGGCTCAGATAACAGATACATATACCCCTTTGGGTAGCCTTGCTGACAATTCACACAAAATAAAAGCCAATTTCTTGGCTTTGTCCTCTGCTCACTTTCTGGCTCTAAAGGCACCAAGGTTCACAATTTCTAAATCTCTCATACTTTCTTCTTTTTATTTATAAAAACATATATGGTATATGTGGGCAAACCCTTCTATCTTGGTTTGTATGTTTTTATTTTTAACTAAATGAGTAGCTAACACACTTGCAATGTGCCTGAGATTTTTGTAAGCACTAAACAGTGAGAGATTTTATATTTTTGGGCTCCAAAATCACTGCAGATGGTGACTGCAGCCATGAAATTAAAATGTGCTTGCTCCTTGGAAGAAAAGTTATGACTAACCTAGACAGCAGATAGAAAAGCAAAGATATTACTTTGCCGGCAAATATCTGTCTAGTCAAAACTATGGTTTTTCCAGTTGTCATGTATGGGTATGAATGTTGGACCATAGAGAAAGCTGAGCACTGAAGAATTGATACTTTTGAACTGTGGTGCTGGAGAAGACTCTTGGAGTCCCTTGGACTGCAAGGAGATCCAACTAGTCTATCCTAAAGGAAATCAGTCATGAATATTCATTGAAAGGGCTGATGCTGAAGCTGAACTCCAATAGTTTGGCCACCTGATGCAAAGAACTGACTCACTGGAAAAGACTCTGATGCTGGGAAAGTTTGAAGGCAGAAGGAGAAGGGGACGACAGAGGATGAGATGGTTGGATGTCATCATCGACTCGATGGACATGAGTTTGAGCAATCTCCAGGAGTTGGGGATGGACAGGGAAGCCTGGCAGGCTGCAGTCCATGGGGTCACAAAGAGTTGGGCACGACTGAGCAAATGAACTGCCTGACTGTGTTTCATTCATCTGATACTCAGAGCAGCCTTAGGTGATAGGCACTGTCATGGCACCAGTCCTAGAAATATTAAGACCAAGACCAAGGAGGCTGAAGAATGTGCCCAAAGCAGTGACTGATGCTCAGAGGACAGGAGTGCAGGCAATCTGGGTCCAGAGCCCACACTCTCACCTCTGTGCTCTGACACATTGAAAAGGAGAACAAACCTGATAGACCACTTTGTAACTTTTTTTTTTCCATCTCATGATATGTCTTGGATATTTTTTCATTTCCTTACATAGAGATATAACTCATTTTAAAAATTACAAGCTAATGTTCCATAGCCTCAATGAATGTTAATTTACTTTGCCATTTGACATCCAGGGATGTTTAGTTTGATTATCCTTGTATACTTTTTTGTGTGTAATGTGGCAGCATCTCTAATTAACATACCTAAAAGCGAAATGTTGAGCTGGGGGAAGGTATGTGACATTTTAATAAATGCTGCTAAATTTCCATCCAGGAAGACTTCGCCAGTATTTCCAGCAACCAACATTATTTGTTATCTTTTTTTTTTTTTTTGAAAAGAGTAGGAAAGATCCCAAAGCAATAGTTGATAGTTTTAATTTGCATTGTGCTAATTATATCAGATTCGTTTTTACCATTTGTCTATTGATTTGTAGAGATTCTAGATATATTCTGGACCTAATTTTATACATGTAACATATAGTAACACATTTTCTCATCCTGTTATCTCATTCTGTTATTCTGTTTCTTATTCTGTTGTCTGTTTCTCATTAACAGATATCTGTTAATCTTTGTTGACTTTTTAATTTTATTTATTTATTTTGGCCATGCTGTGAGGCACACAGAATCTTAGTTTCCCAGGAATTGAACTCCACCTCCTGCAATGGAAGCATGGGGTTCTAACCACTGGACCACACGGAAGTCCCTATTCTGTTTTAAAGGTTTATGAGAGCAAATATTTTCTGTGTTTTTTATACTGCTTAAGGAATTATTTCTTACCGGTTTTAATTGGACATTTAATTGTGGACAAAACACAATTGCATTGAGATTTATTTACTTGCTTATTTATATGCAAGTGTTATTCTGGAATTTATTAATGTTTATAGTGAAGTTATACTATGCTTTATGCTTTTCAATTTCCCAATCATATTTATTGAATAATTCTTTTGCTCTTCACTGATTTGGAATACTATTTTACCATTCATTTAATGAACATTACTTCTATTCTGATAATTGTAGTAAAATTAGCAAATAAAAAGTACAGAGGAGACAAAAATTATCATAGTATATTAAACTATTGTGTAGTTTTTCGATGATTTCTCCCCAACCTGGTTATTACTTTGTATAGCTGACCTTTACCCTGTCCCTTCTTACCATATAGTAAACATTTTCATATATCATTAACTAAGTAATTAAAACAACAGTGGAATACTATGTCTGATATCAAATTAGCAGAAACTTCTAAAAACACAATACTTAGAGGTGGTGAAACTGGAGATTGATTGGACTTGACAAATGTTGCTGGTAGCAACTTTTTTGTGCAAATGCTCTGGAAAAAAAGTGATAAAATAATTGAAGAGTATTGCAGTATTTATGTGCCCTGATCTAATAGTTTACTTGCAAGATATGTATCCAAAGGGACTAACCAGTGATGGAATCAAAGATTAATATGTAATCTGTTGCAGGTATTTTTGTAAGACAAAAATAATGAAAATCCTAAACTGTCCAACAAGGAGGGTGGTTATATAAACCTGGTTTAGATAACCGAGGTGCACTGGCTCAATGCAGTGAGTGCAGTGGGCCTGGTGGGGTGGCCAGTGTTACCCTCTGCCACATGCTATCAGCTCCCACCTCCCTGACACGAGGGAGGCTGGCACTGTCTGGAGCCCTAGTGTCTGACTGGGGCTCTGGCTGCCTCACGATGAGTCATGAGCACAAGTGACACGAGTCACTTCCAGGCCAGAATATTTAACTGCCAAAAGGAAACACTCCAGGGTTAGCAAGGAGACCAGCAATGTTTGAAACAACATGCTGAGAGATGATAATCAGGAAACAGCTTCTGCTAGCCATGTTATGGGAAGAACAAACAAATCTGACTAGATGTTAGATTTGTTTCTTTTACTTTATTTTTGTTTTTTTTTTTTAAATCATTAAGTCTTTTAGAAATTTTATTTATTTAATTTTGGCTGCTCTGGCTCTCTGTTGCTATGCCAACCTTCTCTAGTTGCTGTGAGCTACTCTCGAGTGAAGGTGCACAGGCTTCCCATTGCGCTGACTTCTCCCTTTAGCGAGGGCAGGCTCTAGGATGCAGGTTCAGTAATTGTGGTGCATGGGCTCAGCTGCCCAGCAGCATATAGAATCCTTCTGGACCAGGGATAGAACCCATGTCACTGGCACTGGCAGGTGGATTTCCAACCACTGGACCACCAGGGAAGTCCTGCTTCTTTTACTTTAACCTTTGCTTACTATTGCTTTGTTCATTAAAAGACATAATGGCTTTCCTCAGGGAACACTGCCCCTCTGCTTGAAGGTTAAATGAAAAGTGCCTTTGTTCAAGGAGACACCCTGACCCTGTCCACCTGTAAATGGCTGCAAGAAAGGAGAAATTAACACACTCCCTCTGAAAGAGATGGGAATACCAGACCACCTGACCTGCCTCTTGAGAAACCTGTATGCAGGGCAAGAAGCAACAGTTAGAACTGGACATGGAACAACAGACTGGTCCAAATAGGAAAAGGAGTATGTCAAGGCTGTATATTGTCACCCTACTTATTTAACTTATATGCAGAGTACATCATGAGAAACACTGGGCTGGAAGAAGCACAAGCTGGAATCAAGATTGCCAGGAGAAATATCAATAACCTGATATGCAAATGACACCACCTTTATGGCAGAAAGTGAAGAGGAAGTAAAAAGCCTCTTGATGAAAGTGAAAGAGGAGTGAAAACGTTGGCTTAAGGCTCAACATTCAGAAAACGAAGATCACGGTATCTGGTCCCATCACTTCATGGGAAAGAGATGGGGAAACAGTGGAAACAGTGTCAGACTTTATTTTTCTGGGCTCCAAAATCACTGCAGATGGTGACTGCAGCCATGAAATTAAAAGATGCTTACTCCTTGGAAGGTAAGTTATGACCAACCTAGACAGCATATTCAAAAGCAGAGACATTACTTTGTCAGCAAAGATCTGTCTAGTCAAGGTTATGGTTTTTCCAGTGGTCATGTATGGATGTGAGAGTTGGACTGTGAAGAAAGCTGAGCACCGAAGAATTGATGCTTTTGAACTGTGGTGTTGAAGACTCTTGAGAGTCCCTTGGATTGCAAGGCGATCCAACCAGTCCATTCTAAAGGAGATCATTCCTGGGTATTCATTGGAAGGACTGATGCTAAAGCTGAAACTCCAATACTTTGGCCACCTCATGCAAAGAGCTGACTCACTGGAAAAGATCCTGATGCTGGGAGGGACTGGGGGCAGGAGGAGAAGGGGACGACAGAAGATGAGATGGCTGGATGGCATCACCAGCTCGATGGACATGAGTTTGAGTGAAGTCATGAGTTAGTGATGGACAGAGAGGCCTGGAGTGCTGCAATTCATGGGGTTGCAAAGAGTCAGACATGACTGAGCAACTGAACTGAGCTGAACTGAACTCCTTGATGCTGGCCAAGCCAAGGGATGTTTAGCAAGATTAATGGCCTTTTTACTTCCTCATCTACTCCTCCTCTGTGTTCTGTAAAAGAAACTGGATCCAGATCCCATTAGATTATTTTTCGAGACACTAGTCTGCCATCTTCTCAGTCTGCTGGCTTTCCACATAAAGTCATTATTCCTTGCCTCTATACCTGTTTGCTGACATACTGGCCTGTTGTGTGGTGAGCAGAGTGATCATGGACTTGGTAACAATGAGAAATGGAAATATTGATTAAAACAAGCATATTTGATTGCTAAATAACAGCTTTTAGCCATGGATTCATACAGACAAGAAAAGGTTCACAAAATAATAGCTGGAAAAACAGGATTAAAAACGTGTTATCCACATACAAAATCAGTTTTGCTTCTATGCGTGCTTGTGTATTGTCTGTGGGTGTGGATTGGAAGAATCAATATAATGAAAATGAGTATACTACCCAAAGCAATCTACAGATTCAATGCAATTCGTATCAAGCTACCAGCGGTATTTTTCACAGAGCTAGAATGAATAATCTCACAATTTGTATGGAAACACAGAAAACCTCGAATAGCCGAAGCCATCTTGAGAAAGAAGAGTGGAACTGGAGGAATCAACCTGCCTGACTTCAGGCTTTACTACAAAGCCACATTCATCAAAACAGTGTGGTACTGGCACAAAGACAGAAATACAGATCAGTAGAACAAAATAGAAAGCCCAGAGATAAATCCACACACCTATGGACACCTTATCTTCGACAAAGAAGGCAAGAATATACAGTGGATTAAAGACAATCTCTTTAACAAGTGGTGCTGGGAAAACTGGTCAACCACTTGTAAAAGAATGAAACTAGATCACTTTCTAACACCATACACAAAAATAAACTCAAAATGGATTAAAGATCTATATGTAAGACAAGAAACTATAAAACTCCTAGAGGAGAACATAGGCAAAACACTCTCCGACATAAATCACAGCAGGATCTTCTATGATCCACCTCCCAGAATACTGGAAATAAAAGCAAAAATAAACAAATGGGATCTAATTAAAATTAAAAGCTTCTGCACAACAAAGGAAACTATAAGCAAGGTGAAAAGACAGCCTTCTGAATGGGAGAAAATAATAGCAAATGAAGCAACTGACAAACAACTAATCTCAAAAATATACAAGCAGCTTATGCAGCTCAACTCCAGAAAAATAAATGACCCAATCAAAAAATGGGCCAAAGAACTAAATAGACATTTCTCCAAAGAAGACATACGAATGGCTAACAAACACATGAAAAGATGCTCAACATCACTCATTATCAGAGAAATGCAAATCAAAACCACAATGAGGTACCATTTCACACCAGTCAGAATGGCTGCGATCCAAAAGTCAACAAGCAATAAATGCTGGAGAGGGTGTGGAGAAAAGGGAACCCTCTTACACTGTTGGTGGGAATGCAAATTAGTACAGCCACTATGGAGAACAGTGTGGAGATTCCTTAAAAAATTGCAAATAGAACTGCCTTATGATCCAGCGATCCCACTGCTGGGCATACACACCGAGGAAACCAGAATTGAAAGAGACACGTGTACCCCAATGTTCATTGCGGCACTGTTTATAATAGCCAGGACATGGAAGCAACCTAGATGTCCATCAGCAGATGAATGGATAAGAAAGCTGTGGTACATATACACAATGGAGTATTACTCAGCCATTAAAAAGAATACATTTGAATCAGTTCTAATGAGGTGGATGAAGCTGGAGCCGATTATACAGAGTGAAGTAACCCAGAAAGAAAAACACCAATACAGTATACTTACACATATATATGGAATTTAGAAAGATGGTAATGATAAACCTGTATGCGAGACAGCAAAAGAGACACAGATGTATAGAACAGCCTTTTGGACTCTGTGGGAGAGGGAGAGGGAGGGATGATTTGGGAGAATGGCAGTGCAACATGTATGATATCATAAGTGAAATGAATCGCCGGTCTAGGTTCGATGCAGGATGCAGGATGCTTGGGACTGAGGCACGGGGATAATCCAGAGAGATGGTGTGGGGCGGGAGGGGGGAGGTGGGGGTCGGGATTGGGAGTTCATGTACACTCGTGGCTGATTCATGTCAATGTATAGCAAAATGAATACAGTATTGTAAAGCAAAAAAACCTAAAAAATAAAAATTAATTAAAAAAAAAGAAAATAATGTAACAAACACTAAAAAAACACAAAAAACAAAAAACACCCCAAAGTTAAGTTTTTACCTTTGGGTATTGGGTTTACAGATTTTAATTTTCTTACATTTATTTCTGTATTTTCTAAAGCAATTGTATATTATTTTATTATTATAAAGCCTGTTTTTTAGATCTTGTAAGCATAGTTTGTAATGGTTATATAATATGTCAATATATAAATAAATTTAGCCTCTTCTTGTTGAATGTAAGTAATAGTTTTTCCACTGTTTTCATGAGATAGTGATTATCACTGTGTGTAATTTTTACCTTGTGGATCAATTCTTCCCAAAGTATTGATGGTAAAGTTAATTACATTTACTCACATTAAACATTGTTTCACTGCCAGACTTTTAGGGACATTCACTCTGCTTATGATCACTGTGGATCCCAACATTAATTAGCCCTAAACTTCTGTGTTTAAGGAAGCATTGTATCAAAATACAATTTTTAGCATGGCCTTTTTTTTTTTTTTTTAACACTATGTTGTCTTTTCAAGTGCAGACAGGCTAGGATTACAATCACCCCATCTTCACACCACGTAACAACATCTGTGGCTTTATAGTATGGTAACCTTCATTAATATAGATGATGTGATTTGGAGATCAAGAGCAGTGGCTTTGAAATAACAAGAGCCTTAAATTTAAACCCTAGCTCTGCCACTTCAGAGCTCAGAGACTTTGAGAAATTCATGTATGTTCTCTGGGACTTAAGGTCTCTGCTGGTGAACTTGGGGTCATACTAGTAGCCACAGCATAGAAATCTAGTGAGGATTAATTGAACTATATGACAGTTTTAGCATAAGCTATATTATGCTAAACAGAGCACAAGCTCAGCAGATGATAGCCAACATTATTGTTGTTTAAAGGTACATTTCTATAAAATGTTGTTTAGAAAAATTCAGAGTAGGAAAAGAGTAGAGCTAAGGAATCCAGAACAACTTGATTTTAATCAAAGGACAGATTATTTAGGGGCAAATCTCTGCAGCATTTTGTTGTCCTGCTTTTTGGTGAATTCATCTGCCTGGATTCCCAATACCTTGTTCATATTACTGACTTCAAAGTGTCTTAATCTCCACTCTTTTCCCCACCAACAGCAGCCCCACATCCTCACTCTAAATATGAGCTGGAAGACAGTGACAACTGATACTGTCTGACCTTCTCTACATAAGCAGAGAGCCAGCTTACCCGACTGCCCCAGCTGGTCCCCTAGGACTTCACATTTCTGCAAACCATCATCTCAGCCCAAAGGAGCAATTTCTGTTCCAATTAAAATCTATAAGACAGTTAGGATCTGGGAACTCCATGGGGAGTTTCATCCTTTCTAAGTATGAAATAGAGCTTCTCTGATCAAGGCTAGGATTACTCTACTTCAAGTGTTGGAAAGGAAATGATCTTTTAAAAGGTGAAATAGGCAAAAATCTCTTCTGGCTTTTCCTGGGGACTTTGAGACATTTCCCCAAAGATCCCTGGTTAGCTCCATAACTTTTCAAGACCTGTTCATTGTGCCAGGAAATGTACCTACGATTGCTCTTTGGGGTAGTATTTAAGTCAAGACTAGATTTCAAGCTCCATTGAAGCGCAACATTTTGCATTTTTGAAGAAGAAAATTTTGCTGGTAAAAATGCTACTTTTCTTATAACGTGACCCATAAACATGCTTTGACAACTTTCAAAATGGCTTAAAAGTTGGCTTATATTTCCAAATGTACCTAATCACATCTAATCTTTTTAGATCTATTTAAATGTTCCTTACCATGAACTGAAATTCCCCATCATTTCCCGTTATTCCTTCTCACATAGGCAGACTTCATTTTAATGTGCTTTGCCTTACTGCACTTTGCAAATACTGCACTTTTGACAAATTGAAGGTCTTGTGGCAGCCCTGCCTTGAACAAAGCTACTAGCTCCATTTCCCCAACAGCATCTGCTTGCTTTGTGGCTCTGTGCCACATTGCAATATCTCAAACTTTTCCATTATTATGGGGATCTGAGATCAGCGGGGGCTTCCCACGTGGCTCTAGTGGTAAAGAACTCACTTGCCAAAGCAGGAGACATAGAGACGCAGTTCAATCCCTGGGTCAGGAAGATCCTCTGGAGGAGGTCGTGGCAACCCACTCCAGTATTCCATGGACAGAGGAACCTTGAGGGTTACAGTCCATGGGGTCTCAAAGAGTCGGAAGTGACTGAAGAGACTTAGCACAGCACGGCACATAATGAATTTTAATTGTCACTTCAAAAACTGTAAGAAAAAAAACCAGAAATATTGCGATGGGTCATATTTTACTTCATTGTTGAAATGATCATTGGATACGATACATGTTCATTGACTAAGGGAGATTTATTTTTCATGTAACTCCATATGAATAGTGTATTTCTATATTTAGTGGAATTCTCCATTTCCACAAGTGTTGCTTTTGGATTTCCACAATTGGAGAACAAAGATGAGAAAAAAGTGTTTTCCTGCCTCTGTTGGCTCATTTATCCTTGCTGTGACACAGTAGTGTTACCAGCAACAGAATCTTCTCTGTTTGCTTGGGAAATGCACCTGCCAACCTGGCCTGGGCATGATGGACCATAAACCACTCCAGTCCATGGGCTTCTCCTTGTGTCTGCTGGATTCTGTTGCTGTGCCCTGGACTGACCACTGATGCTCTTTCTGAGCTTCTCTTCCTCATATACCTCTGACATCACTTTTCAGGGCTGGGATGACCCCAGGCTCCCTCAGCAGTGCCTGCAAACACCTGGACCCATTCTCACTGTCACCTCCATAAAATGAAAAACATAGCCCTTGCCTTGATGCTGCCCAGAGCCCCAGCAACTTCCTGGAACATTTTAACCAACAAGAATGAGAGCCGGCGTTGTTCTCAGCATTCTGTACACCTTAACTCATTTAATTATTGTACTAATCCTGTGCATCTTACTATCATCCCCATGTTATGGGTGTGGAAATGAGGGACAGAGAAGATAAGAAAATTTCCTGTGGTCACACAGCAGTAGGTGGAAGGAGCCAGGAACCCCAGTTTCCATGAATTAAAAAAAATTTTTTTTTAATTTGTTGGAGTGTAATTGTTTTGCAATGTTGTGTTAGTTTCTGTTGCACATCAAGTGAATCAGCTATATGAATACATAAATCTCTTCTTTTTTGGATTTTCTTCCTCCTTAGGTCACCACAGAGAATTGAGTAAAGTTTTCTATGCTATATAGTAGGTTCTGATTAGTTACCTTACACATAGTAGTGTATATATGTCAGAGCGAAGTAAGAAAAAGAAAAACAAATATCATATATTAACACATATATGTGGAGTCTAGAAAAATGGTACAGATGAACCTATTTGTAAAGCAGAAATAGACACACAGATGTAGGGAACAAATGTATGGACACTAAGGTGGGAATGAATTAGGAGATTGTGATGCGTGAATTCTTAACAGCAGCTGCAGGCAGGCTTGGGATTTGCTTGGCCCTGAGGGCTCCAGATCCACCTCCCTCCAGTCTCACCACCTGCCACCCAACCCCATAAGCAAGTCATCAGGAGGAATTACTCTAAGTTTTGAGTCTTTTATCTAAGAATATAGTTTTAGGTTCAAAGAGAAAACATGAAGGATATTATTAGATCCATCTCTCAGTTTCATCCAACTTACTGTCATCTCTCTTGCTCATAGTCCTAATTGATGGACTGACACATCGTCAAGGAACTGCTAAATCGAAGCGAAATGAGATCAGGGTCAAATTAATCTTGCATTTGAGGGCTATATACCTCTTGTTTCCTGTGAGCTGAGAATCACAAAGATAAAGCATGAAGATGAACATAATGTGTCTGCAGACCAAGACCAAAGTGCTCAACTGAATTTCAACTTACCTAGTTTTTAGATAGAAGTAAGTAAGAAGAGGCAAAGAGGAGAAACATTTGTGGCTAAAACAAGCATCCCAGCATTTGCTCAGGATCTGGAATATTAGTATGTGGCAATAATATGACCAAAAATCCTCTGCTAATTCATCATGGCTTATATTTAAGATTCCCTAAAATCACTGGGTCCAAAGTCAGGTCACATTTGCCCAGAATTTCCAATACTGAAGATCTTTATAAGATGTCACCATTCTGAATTTCTCAGACCACAGAAGGATTTCAATTCTTCCTCTCAACCCTCAACTGCAAGTTGAACCTCAGGGCAGGCTCCCAGCTCAGCCATGTGGACATACAACATCTGTCCTTTGTTGAGAGAGGGAAAAAGTGAAAAGTTTTGGAAAGATAAAAACTGGCTCCAGAAGTAAGGGCCTCCCCTGAGGGACTCAGCTGTAAAAAAGACAGAGAGGAGTCTAGGTGGAAAGAAAAGGTCCAGTGGGTATAGGTGGGAAGGAAGGAGAGCAGGTGTAGATGGATGGAGCAATGAATTGCAGGATGACTAATCAGCCACTGGACAAAGACTTACCTCCAAGGTAAGTGCTACTAATATTTGCCTTAAACCAATTAAAAAATTGGCACAGGGTATCAAGGATACATGATCATTTGGAGGTGGCAGGGACAGAGGTAAAGAAAGGGCTCTTGTGACACATATCCAGAATGACTACCCACACTACTGTTTTCAGTGCCCTTCTGAGTGTGTTAGCTGATTCTCTCAGATGACAACAAAGAGGAGGGGCTTAGACTACAGACAGGGAACCACACAGGTATTATTTATTTGAAGATGACATCTGAATTTTTTGTTATTGACCATCTGGTGATGTCCATGTGTAGAGTCTTCTCTTGTGTTATTGAAAGGAGGTGTTTCCTATGACCAATGTGTTCTCTTGGCAAAACTCTGTTAGCCTTAGCTCTACTTTGGTTTGTACTCCAAGGCCAAATTTGCCTGTTTACTCCAGGTATCTCTTGACTTCCTGCTTTTGCATTCCAGTCCCCCATGATGAAAAGGGCAACTTTTTTTGCGTGTTAGTTCTAGAAGGTCTTGTAGGTCTTCATAGAACTATTCAACGTCAGCTTCTTCAGCATTACTGGTCAGGGCATGGAGTTGGATTACTGTGATATTGAATGGTTTGTCTTGGAAATGAACAGAGATCATTCTGTCATTTTTGAGATTGCATCCAAGCACTGTATTTTGAACTCTTTTGTTGACTATGAGGGCTACTCCATTTCTTCTAAGAGATTCTTGCCCAAAGTAGTAGATATAACGGTCATCTGAATTAAATTCACCCATTCTGGTCCATTTTAGTTCACTGATTCCTAAAATGTCAATGTTCACTTTTGCCATCTCCTGCTTGACCACTTCCAATTTACTTTGATTCATGGTCCTAACATTCCAGGTTCTTATGCAATATTGCTTTTTACAGCATCGGACTTTACTTCCATCACCAGTCACATCCACAACTGGGTGTTGTTTTCTCTTTGGCTTTATCTCTTCATTTTTTCTGGATTTATTTCTCCACCAATCAACAGTAGCATATTGGGCAGCTATCAACCTGGGGAGTTCATCTTTCAGTGTCATATTTTTTTGCCTTTTTATACTGTTCATGGTGTTCTCAAAGCAAGAACACTGAGGTGGTTTGCCATTCCCTTCTCCAGTGGACCACGTTTTGTCAGAACTCTCCACCATGACCCGTCCATCTTGGGTGGCCCTACACAGTATGACTCATAGTTTCACTGAGTTAGACAAGGCTGTGGTCCATGTAAAGAAGCGCACCAGCTGCAATGGATCTCGCAGAAGCATGGTCGCAAGATCAACAGTAGCATATGGGCAGCTATCAACCTGGGGAGTTCATCTTTCAGTGTCATATTTTTTTGCCTTTTTATACTGTTCATGGTGTTCTCAAAGCAAGAACACTGAGGTGGTTTGCCATTCCCTTCTCCAGTGGACCACGTTTTGTCAGAACTCTCCACCATGACCCGTCCATCTTGGGTGGCCCTACACAGTATGACTCATAGTTTCACTGAGTTAGACAAGGCTGTGGTCCATGTAAAGAAGCGCACCAGCTGCAATGGATCTCGCAGAAGCATGGTCGCAAGGAGCTACCCCACCTCTGAGGTCAGGGGCAGCAGAGAGGAGCTACCCCACATCCAAGGTCAGGGGCGGCAGCTGAGAGGAGCAACCTCATGTTCAAGAAGCAGTGGCTGCATGGGTGCAGGAGGGCCAAGAGGAGCTATTCCATGTTCAATGTCAGGAGGGGCGGTGGTGAGGAGATACCCCTCGTCCAAGGTGAAGAGCAGTGGCTGTGCTTTGCTGGAGCAGCCCTGAAGAGATACCCCATGTCCAAGGTAAGAGAAACCCAAGTAAGATGGTAGGTGTTGCAAGAGGGCATCAGAGGGCATACACACTGAAACCACAATCACAGAAAACTAGTCAAACTGATCACACAGACCACAGCCTTGTCTAACTCAATGAAACTAAGCCATGCCATGTCGGGCCACCCAAGACAGGCAGGTCATGGTGGAGTGGTCTGACAGAATGTGGTCCACTGGAGAAGGGAATGGCAAACCACTTCAGTATTCTTGCCTTGAGAGCCCCATGAACAGTATGAAAAGGCAAAATGATAGGATACTGAAAGAGGAAGTCCCCAGGTCGGTAGGTGCCAATATACCACTGTAGATCAGTGGAGAAATAGCTCCAGAAATAATGAAGGAATGGAGCCAAAGCAAAAACAATACCCAGCTGTGGATGTGACTGGTGATAGAAGCAAAGTCCAATGCTGTAAACAGCAATATTGCATAGGAACCTGGAATGTTAGGTCCATGAATCAAGGCAAATTGGAAGTGGTCAANGCATCTGGCCCCATCACTTCATGGGAAATAGATGGGGAAACAGTAGAAACAGTGTCAGACTTTGTTTTTTTGGGCTCCAAAATCACTGCAGATGGTGACTGCAGCCATGAAATTAAAAGGCGCTTACTCCTTGGAAGAAAAGTTATGACCAACCTAGATAGTATATTCAAAAGCAGAGACATTACTTTGCCGACTAAGGTCCGTCTAGTCAAGGCTATGGTTTTTCCTGTGGTCATGTATGGATGTGAGAGTTGGACTGTGAAGAAGGCTGAGCGCCGAAGAATTGATGCTTTTGAAGTGTGGTGTTGGAGAAGACTCTTGAGAGTCCCTTGGACTGCAAGGAGATCCAACCAGTCCATTCTGAAGGAGATCAACCCTGGGATTTCTTTGGAAGGAATGATGCTAAAACTGAAGCTCCAGTACTTTGGCCACCTCATGCGAAGAGTTGATTCATTGGAAAAGACCCTGATGTTGGGAGGGATTGGGGGCAGGAGGAGAAGGGGACGACCGAGGATGAGATGGCTGGATGGCATCACGGACTCAATGGATGTGAGTCTGAGTGAACTCTGGGAGTTGGTGATGGACAGGGAGGCCTGGCGTGCTGCGATTGATGGGGTCGCAAAGAGTCAGACATGACTGAGCAACATTCTGAATGGAATGGAATGGCTAACGTCTATTGCCTGTTTCTTTCAAATTTGATAGTATCTTTTTTAAGAATAATTTTAAAGAGGGATGGCCTAGAAGCAATTTGCTCCTTAATAATTTACTATGCTCGGGATAGGGAGGGGGTAGGGAGAAGGGAAAGGAAGACGTGAGAAGTGATAGGATTGGAAAAAATCTGCTGCTGAAAGTCCTGAAGGCTCTGATCTTTTTGTTTTAGTAGGGTCGAGTAGAACTAGTGAGGAAAGGACTGATACCAGACTCTTTTTGACAGACACTTGCTACACGCAGTGTCTGTTTATTCCAATCAGTAGCATTCCTAAAAGCCTGTCTCTGGACCACTGTCTTTAGAGAAGAGGAGTGGTTTCCTAACCCAATGTCTGGCTATACTGTTACTGCTCTTTGCTACCATCCCTTACAGGCAACTGTTGTAAAATGATGGGAATGACCTTCTATTTTGTTATACAGGCCTGAGTGTGGATGTTCATATTTCTCTTGCATAAAGAATTGCTAGTGTACTCGCCATACTTTTGGAAGTACTGAATTCTTTCTAATTCCTTGTCCCACAGCACCTGATTTGGAGTATAATAATAGGACCGCCTGGTGGCTCAGTGGTAAAGAATCTGCCTGCAATGCAGAAGATGCAGGTTTGATCCCTGGAGCAGGAACGTCTCCTGGAGAAGGAAATGGCAACCCACTCCAGTATTCTTGACTTGAAAAATTCCATGGACAGAGGAGCCTGGTGGGCTACAGTTCATGGGGTCGCAGAGAGTCAGACACGACTTAGCGCTGAAACAGCAATATGGCATTCAGCAAGATTATTCTGTTTTTCACAGGCTTTTCCCATTCTGTTTCCCTTTGTTTTCTTGATATTTTTACTATATCTGTGTCACCAAAGCATACAGCCATTATATATCATCTTTTCTCCTTAGAACTATCAGTCTTACTTTGACAGAGAAATATATACCTCATCTTCACCCCCAAACCTTATGGCGATATTGGTCTCTCCAGACATTCGGTTGCCTGAGCACCAAACTGACTTTAGATAGTGCCCATGAGTTGTTGACTGTTCCTTAACAGTTTGCCGAGACTTTATTGGAAAGTGATTAAGCTAGACATAAAATGTTTGGCTCACACTTTCCCCTTGAGTTACTGCATTTCTTCTGCACAGAGCAATACTGTTGAAAAGTATGATGATAGCTTTCATAGCTGGATTCGTAACTTTGCTGGATTTTATGTTTGTTTTTTAGCTTTGCTCCAGTAGTTTTTTAAAAATGCAGCCTGATATTGGTCTTCCAGGATTGAATTTTCTAGGAATATGATGTTCCCTTTCAATATGCGGTTTCAAATTGTTTCTTTAAGGAAAATTTCCTTGAGTTATATTTTTAGTACATGTTCTGTCCTCTTGCTCCAGGTTTCTTCTTTGGGAGTTTTTCTCAAATCTGTTTTGCTTGTCTCTATCTGTCAGCTTCACTTAAGTCCTTCCTATCACTCTCTGTTGACGTTTAAAGTATTCCTCCTTTTCTTCTTTCATTTCTCTGACACTGTTATCTGTTGTGACTCTTCTTTCTTGTGTTTCTGTCAGTTTAGGCTTCATTTCTGATAATTTTTTTGCATTTAATTTTTAAAAATTCTCTCAATTTGTTTTGGAATTTTTTTCTAATTTTTGTAATATTTTCTATTGTTTAAAATCATTTTATCTTGTTTTGAAACATTAGTTCACAGGTTCTTCTCTTTGGGGGCATTTCCTCCTAGCATGCTTTCATTGTCTCTGCATTATGATTGTGTCATTATGCTTCTAACTCTCTTTTTTAAACTAATGATTTTGTGTGAGATTTGACATTTTTTCCTATCTCCCTAGACCTTCAGAAGGGAGGGACTGATCAAGTTAGCTTTTCAAGCTTTGCAGCTCCTCAGCTGCTTCTGCTGTCTCTGCAAAGTGGTTTAAAATGATTTGCTTTCTTTCTGTTTTTTTTTTTTTTTTTTTCCAGCTAGATAGTCTCTTTCCTTTTCTCCTTTGACCTGGTGCCTCTCTGCTTGATTTGGATTCTATTTCAATGGGTTCTCCTTGGTGGAGGGCTTTTTAACAGAAGGGGCTGCAGATATTAATGTTGAAAACCCTTTCAGACCTTTCCTCAGACCCCTTTGCTCTCCCTGAAGTCCCACAAACCTCTCCTCATTCCAGATGCTGCCCCACGTTGCTTCCAACGTCTGCTGGAGAAGTTCCAGACCTCAGATCAGGGCACTCCACTTGCCATCCTCACCCTTCTCCTGCACAGCTGCTGCTAGCACGTGGGTCTTTGCTCTTTGCCCACTGAGGCAGATTCTGAGGGCCAGGGGGCGCCTTGCACACTGTGTGTTTGCAACTTTTGTATACTGACTTCAGCTGTGCCGTTCCAGTTGGTCTGTCTGTTTTTATGACGGACTAGGTAGGGACTCAGAAGTAATTCTACTGCCATTTTTTCTCCTTTGCCTATAGACTTTGACTCTCATGCTAAAAGCAGAAGCTAAGAAACTTGGTCTGAATTTTCTCAAGATAAATTCAGTTCAGTCACTCAGTCGTGTCCGACTCTTTGCAACCCCATGAATTGCAGCAAGCCAGGCCTCCCTGTCCATCACCAACTCCCAGAGTTCACCTAGACCCAATGTCCATCGAGTCGGTGGTGCCATCCAGCCATCTCATCCTCTGTCGTCCCCTTCTCCTCCTGCCCCAAATCCTTCCCAGCCTCAGGGTCTTTTCCAATGAGTCAACTCTTCGCATGAGGTGGCCAAAGTACTGGAGTTTCAGCTTCAGCATCAGTCCTTCCAATGAACATCCAGGGTTGATCTCCTTCAGAATGGACTGGTTGGATCTCCTTGCAGTCCAAGGGACTCTCAAGAGTCTTCTCCGACACCACAGTTCAAAAGCATCAATTCTTTGGTGCTCAGCTTTTTCCACAGTCCAACTCTCACATCCATACATGACCACTGGAAAAACAATAGCCTTGACTAGACGGACCTTTGTTGGCAAAGTAATGCCTCTGCTTTTGAATATGCTATCTAGGTTGGTCATAACTTTCCTTCCAAGGAGTAAGTGTCTTTTAAAAAATTTCATGACTGTAATCACCATCTGCAGTGATTTTGGAGCCCCCAAAATAAAGTCTGACACTGTTTCTACTGTTTTCCCATCTATTTCCCATGATAAATCTAATCTAACTCCCAAGATAAATTAGACCTCCTCAAATAGAGCAAAGTGAAGGCCATGGCCATTTCAGATATCTTTGGCAAGATATCTTTGCATTTGGAAAAACTAGGTATCCTTAGAGAATGCTAATTATGAGAAACAATTACTCGACAAATTGCCCTTCATTTTAACTGTCAGGGTAACAATGTAAAGAAAATATAAAACTTCCAGTCTCTACCAGTTCAGGAATGGTGCAATCTTAAGGCCAAATGCCAAGAACGCAGGCCAGCTGTTACAAGATTTAATTAAAATAGTTTTCATAATTAGCATAACTTGTTTATGAATGTGAAAATATTTCTTATGTGAATAATACTGGTCACCTTGTCAGTTATGGGGGAGAGAAGAAATCCTACAACATATGGAGCTGTGAACCAATTATTAAAAAAAAAAAAAAAACTTCAAATTGCTCTTGAAACATCATCCATTCTGTCACCTCCCATAAAATAAAAACAATAAAAATAAAATCAAACATGGATAGATCCCCCCTAACCTAGTTTCTGCATATAGTTTAAGACATTATACCTTATTTAAATTTCTTTTGCTGGGAATGGATTGAAATGAACCCGGACCAATTTAAGCAGTGAGTATTCCCCAGAGTGGGTCCCTTAAGTTCAACAGCCTGCATTAGGATTGCAGTCCTGCCATTTTCTAGCTCTAACTCTTAGTGATCTTTCTCAATTTTGTCATATTTTAACTTTCATTTGCTGAAGAATAAATCACTGAGACAGGCTCCTCCCCCTTTCAGAGTTTTACCCTGAAAGATCCATTGTTTTCAGTGATATTTTTCAGTACAAGCTTAGTGCTGTAATTATTCTAAAAATGTCATATTTGGAAAGGAAGAAGGAGGAAAAGAAGAAAGAAAAGAAGGAGGGGACGGGGAAGAGAAAGAGGAAGATGGAAAAAGAAAAGAGGAAGACTGGGAATGTCCGCCTGCTCCTGTCTGCCCAGTAGCTCGAGCGGCCCGGCCATCATCAGTCAGTAAAAGGCCTGCCTGGGCTCTCGGTCTCCCGCAGGTCCTGGCTGCTGTCGCTCACTGCACCTCCTTTTCCTGCCATTGCACCTCCTCTCCGGCTCCACCGTCTGGTGTCTGACCGTCCTACCGCCTGCTCTGTCTTCCGGCTTCTGCTAAGACCTCATCCTTCTGCTCGTTCTTTGTGGTGGAGCCCAGCCTTCGGTCCTTGGATCTTGTCTGGGTCACTGTAAACACTCCTCCAGGTGATCTGCCTCTTCCCCCGCAATGGTCTCCTCCATTCCAAGCCCACTCTCAGATGCCCCCTGGCCGTCTCCACTCACCTGTGTGGTGCACAGTTCAGTTCAGTTCAGTTCAGCTCAGTCGTGTCTGACTCTTTGCAGCCCCGTGGACTGCAGCATGCCAGACCTCCCTGTCCATCACCAACTCACGGAGCTTGCTCAAACTCAGGTCCATCGAGTCGGTGATGCCGTCCAATTGTCTCATCATCTGTCATCCCCTTCTCCCCCTGCCCTCAATCTTTCCCAGCATCAGGGTATTTTCAAAGGAGTCAGCTCTCCGCATCAGGTGGCCAAAGTACTGGAGCTTCAGCTTCAGCATCAATCCTTCCAATGAATGTGCAGGTGGTGCACAGTGGCCGCTGCAGAACTCAGCATGTCCGCGGTGGGACTCAGGGCCTCATACCCGCTCCCTCCCACACACTTCACAGAGTGCCCTCTCTCATTGCCTCCAGCTGGGTGGCAGACCCATGCAGATGGCGCCAAAGGTGGAAGCCAGGTTCTGTGCTTGACCTTGGCCTCTTCCCCATTCCCACTTTTTAAACCTTTGCTTCTCCTTTTCGTTCTGTCCCCTAAACATCTCTTACATGTGTCTTCCCCTCCCCATGCCCAGTAACCCTGACAGGTACAGACCACATTTCTAAATCAGCAGTGGACTGGCAAGATGTCTCAGCTTCGGGTTTGTCTCTCCCAGTCTCTCATCACATGGCAGCCGAATTGTTCAGCCTGGAAATACAGATCCAATGTCTCATCTCTCTGATTAGCATCTTTCCATTTGCTCCTTAATAATACTGAGACTCAGGACAAGGTCCTGCATAACCTGGTTCCTTCCCTCTATCCAACCTCTTCTCTCATCATTGCCCACCCCCCCCCCATTTTCTAAGTCCCCCAAGCCTCAGTCACCCTGAACCTGCCCTTCCCCAGTGGCAACATTCACAAACATCTCCAGCTTGACCTTCTGGTATCCCTTCCTGGGACTTTTTTTCCTGGCTCGGGGGATCCTGCTGTCCTGAGTTAGGTATCCTTCTTGCATGATGCTCAAAATTTGAGTTTCCTTTGTATAACTTCCAATTTTATCATAACAGTATCTTATAAAGTCCATTGTAATACCCCCAAACCTTTGAGTTCTTCTTCCTAAAATTTTTGCATCTTAAGAATAGTTGCTGTGCTCAGTCGCTCAGTCGTGTCTGAGTCTTTGTGAACTCACAGACTGTAGCCTTCCAGGCTCCTCTGTCCATGGGTTTTCCCAGGCAACCATAAGGGAGGGCAGTGGATTGCCATTTTCTCCTCCAGGGGATCTTCGTGACGCAGGGATCAAACCCGTATCCCCTGCCTTGCAGGCAGGTTCTTTACCAGTGAGCCACTGGGAAGCCCTAAGAATAGTTATGTGCAACCAGTTAGTGACCGTCCGCTGATAGGCTAAGCCCGATAGCCTTACTGGTGCACTTCAGAGCCATCCTAAATTCTGCTTGGCCCAGCCGGCGGAGGACTGCTACTGGCCACAGGGAGGAAAATAGATCTGAGCCATTTGAAGGAAGGTGGGACCAGAAACCCACTTACGCATCTCAGCAGACGCGTACGGAGCATCCTCTAGGTGTTTAATAATATGCACTGTGTTAGGAATCGGGAGCTTAAGGATACACAAGACAGCCTTAGCCGCTGCTCTCATGGAACTGCCGTCAGGTGGAGGAGACAGAAGACAGCAAAGCCCGGAGTCTGAGTGGCTCCGGGAGTTGGTGATGGACAGGGAGGCCTGGCGTGCTGCGATTCATGGGGTCACAAAGAGTCGGACACGACAGAGCGACTGAACGGAACTGCACTGAACAGGCTATAAATGTGCGCCACACGTAGGACGAGGACGCTCAGGTTCCGGCCGAGCTCTCTGTAGCCTCGCATTTGTGCCGTTTGCTGACCTCCTGCTCTCCCTGGGGAGGCCCCGGCCGCCAGCCCGCCTGCGAGAGCGGGCACCGCCTGGCGAGCGTCCAGGGATAACCTGGAAGAAAGGCCGGCGGCCCGGGGCCTCCTGGCTGTGATGTGGGAACCAGGGAATCGGGTTCTTCCTGGAGCAGCTTTATGGAACTTGTTCCTCACTAACGAGTGTCCCAAGAAACACCACATTCCAACTAACTAGGCTGTGCGCCAATTCCAATTACCTGCTCCACTGATTCATCCTTTATTATGTGTAATAGAATTAACCGCAGCACTGAACCCACACGTTTGTGGATTATTTGCCATTTTCCTCACAGTTTTCAACATTTTAAAAATCTGTGTGTCAAGTCGGAGATTGAGGAATAATGAGATTTCCTTAGATTTGTCCTGGGTCATGATTTACTTGTAATAAATCGACCCTGAATTTGCTTAAATAATTTCCTGCTTCCATTCCCTTGATAACTATAATATCATCCTATAAAAAGGAAAGGGGAAATGTTTGTGAGTATTGATCTTCAAGGGCTACCATTCTCAGAGATCTTTCCGGATATATACATGTGTATATATATATATATATAGTATTTTTACTTTTACTTGCTGAAGAATTACAAAACATCTAGATCTCGTTTTCAAATAAATGAAAGTATCAGCACCGCAATTTAGCTCTCTAAGCAGTTCCCTTTTCCTTTGGCAGTTCTCTAATGCTTAGTATAAACCACTATTTTAAGCCGACCACTTTGTAGTAATTTAGAGAGTCAAACATGGATGGCATTTGTGGGAAGCATTAAAAATCAAGGGACTTGGGACTTATTCTCCTTTGAATTTCAAGATTGAGGTTTTCCCCTTTGATTTGTGGGGGAAAGAACTCGACAGTGTTGGGACTCCAGTACCCTTCGAGAATTTGGGGCACCATTTCTTTCCATCGAAGCCTGCGGGGATGGGCTGGTTGTCAGCTCTGGGGAGGGCGCTGCCCACGAGGGGTCCACCACCCTCCTGCTAAGGGCCCAAGTGAAGAGCTCAAATTTCGTTCAGTAAGTGCAAATTGACGGCTCTTTTAAACAAGAGCAAAAAAAAAAAAAAAAGAGGCATTTTTAAATCAAAAATTAATTTGATAAAGGAGAACAAAATAACTGTGACATTGAAAGCCTTGTGTGTAAATCCACAAATTTGAACCCAGGGGGAAAAGTTACATGTATTTAACCAGTCACTGTCTTTCCCCTGAAGGTGATAGTCAGCGTTCTTCCTCCCTGCTTATGTCACACTTACATAGTGCAGAATACTTATAATTACAATTTTAGCTACCACTCTCAACTGTTTTCATGGTTAATGGAATCTGTTTGTCTAATAACAGACACTAATGAATACTATACTTTCCCACAAATCATTCTGGCACAGTTTAACTGTTTATAAAATATGAATTTTCTAATTACTACATTGCTTTGATAGAACAATTTTATAAAATGATTAGTACCATTTGTAAGCCCATTAAGCAAGAAGACACACAAAAAGCAGATATGTACTAGAATGAGAAAGAAATATATATATATTTATATTTTTTTAATATAAATTTTTTATTTTAATTGGAGGCTAATTACTTTACAATACTGTATTGGTTTTGCCATACATTGACATGAATCCACCACGGGTGTACATGTGTTCCCTATCCTGAACCTCCTCCCCCCTCCCTCCCCATCCCATCCCTCTGGGTCATCCCAGTGCACCAGCCCCAAGCATCCTGTATCATGCAGACATCTCTCTGCTGTCCTGCCAGCATGTAATCACAGCCACCACCCCACAGTAATAGTAGGACCTGGACAAGTTTTCTTCTATATAAGAAATTATATTCTTTTAAGTGTTTAAAAACTTGTCCAGGTCCTACTGTTACCGTGGGGTAGTGGCTGTAATTACACGCTGGCAGGACAGCAGACAACTGTTTCCCACAGGTCACCTCCAATGTCCCCCCATCACACACGTAAGCATCCGCCAACTTGGTTATGTTCTCCGTCTCTCGAAGTTCCTTGCTTGTGGGACGGGGAATTGCTCCTACCTCACAGGGCAGCCCACTCCAGTATTCTTGCCTGGGAAATCCCATGGACAGAGGAGTCTGGAGAGCTACAGCCCATGGGTCGCGAGACTTGGATGACTCATGGTGACTAAGCTACCAGCACCATACCGAGAGTACCTAGTTCATAGCACATGGGGACACTCGACAAGTATCTGTTGAATGACTGAAGTGTTGCACAAGTTGTAAATCTCAGAAGAGTCACGTGCCAGGGCACACAGAGGCGGGGCGCAAAGATGCCGCAGCAAGTTTAAGCTGATCTAGAAGCTTCTCCCCAGGGCAAGTCTGTCACAGGTTGTCTGTTGGGATTGTGTGCCGGCTGGAAGCCCTGGGAATGGTAGGTCATTTCTCATCAGAACTGCAGGATAAATCATAGTATCCCCCCATGCTTCCTACAGAAGGGAGCACTCAAGGTGAACAATGAACCCACTAGGTTTGTCTGAAAGTTGCCCACATCTTTTAAAAGCTATAGTACATTTGAATGGAAATGCACATCATTCAAGAATGAGAAATTTATTTTTTTATCTGGTTTGGAAATAGAGTGTGACTCTGGTTGTATCTATTTGCTTCATACAAATTCTCTTTGCAAGCCTTCTCATTTCCCTGAGGTGTGCAGAACATTTTTTTCCCCCTAGGTTTGTCTGGCTGCTCCGGCTTTTTTCATCTTTTAATACTAAGGAGATCTAATTTCTGTACAGTATCATGTTCATTGCACTGAAAATGGTGCCATATTTAATGATGCAAGAAAATTGGAAAATATTGGCTAACATCTGAGAAACGTGTCTCTCTTAAAATCACTTTTCAACATCTCAACTGAATTTCTAGAATTAATTTAATGCCACTTGTCTATGTTATGGGAACATTTTCAAGGCGATTCTCGACACACTTCTTAAACCTCACATGAATAAAAGAAATCCTAATATGTGTGCTTTTAGAATGTCAGCTTCTTAGTTCTCCCAGTGACTCAGTCGCCACAGGATTTGACATCTCAACCCCACAGTTACAGAGGGGCCCATGTGAATTTTCCCCTAGAAGAGATCATGTCATGTTCAGCAGACAATCATCCAGAAGAAACTTGCATAAAGTTTCCTCTCTGCTTTTCATGGCCAAAGCAAAATGTAGAAGGAAGCAGGCGTTCATCTCATAAACCCAGTGGGACGAGGCTCCTTCACGTATACAGAACAATTTTGTGCTGGGCTGTGTTAAGTTGCTTTAGTCATGTCCAACTTTTTGTGACCCCATGGACTGTAGGGGACTTTTCAGGCAATAATACTGCAGGGGGTTGCCGTTTCCTCCTCCAGGGGATCTTTCCAAGCCAGGGATCAAATCTGTGTCTCTTATGCCTCCTGCATGGGCAGGTAGGTTCTTTACTAGTAGGGCCATCTGGGAAGCCCCGTAGAACAAGCTGCTTGGTCGTTTCACCAAACTCTGGCTCCATCTCTGCTGTCACCATCTTCATCACCAGCTTATAGGCTGCTGATGCTCCCCTGCCACAAGCCAAGGGAAGGGACAAGAGCCTGAGAACCACACAGGAAGCCCATGGGCCAGTCCTGGAGAGGGAGCCTCTCACTTGCTAGGACCAGTTACACGGTCATACCCAAAGCCAAAAGTGGCTGGGAGAAGTAGCACAGACGTGAACGCCAAAAGAAGCAGAAGTGAAGGGACAGCTATCTTGTTTCTGTCCCATTATAATATGCCAAGGAAACAGAAGCAGCAAAATGAACGTACACCTGACTGAAATAAGTGTATCTTTTCTAAAGGAAATTTTAGCCGAGTGTTGTTCTTCAGTCCCTAAGTGCCCCCCGCGGGGGGGGGGGGGGCCACGTGAGGAACTCCGTCCATGGCAAAGATCATGAGGAAGGAGGCTTGGCATACGGTGTCTGACTCTTTGCGACCCCATGGACGGCAGCCCGCCAGGCTTCCCTGTCCACTGTCTTCCGGAGTTGGCTCAAATTCATGTCCATTGAGTCGGTGATGCCATCCGACCATCTCATCCTCTGCCACCCTCTTCTCCTTTTGCCTTCAATCTGGCATCAGGGTCTTTTCCAATGAGTTGGCTGTTCACATCAGGTGGCCAAAGTATCGGAGCTTCAGCTGTAGAGTTGCTTTTTACTGTGTTGGTTTCTGCCGTATGGCACACTGAATCAGCTGTACATAGACATATGTCCCCTCTTTTTGGGTTTCCTCCCCGCTTAGGGCACCACAGAGCACTGAGTAGAGTTCCCTGTGCGGTACAGTAGGTTCTCATTAGTGATCTGTTGTGTCCAGAGGAGTCTGGCAGGCTATTGTCTATGAGGTCGCAAAGAGTCAGACACGACTGAGCGACTTTCACTTCAGTCTATATATTAATAGGTCAACCCCATCCTCCCAATTCACGCCACTCCCCCTTATCCCTCTTGATGTCTACACATTTCTTCTCTACGTCCATGTCTCTATTTCTGCTTTGCAGATAGGTTCATCTGTACCATTTTTCTAGATTTCACATGTATGGGTTCCGTTCCGTTCCGTTCAGTCGCTCAGTCGTGTCCGACTCTTTCGACCCCATGAATCACAGCACACCAGGCCTCCTTGTCCATCACCAACTCCCGGAGTTCACTCAGACTCACGTCCATTGA
>SJXQ01006427.1:2734-22119 GCA_006408695.1 Aepyceros melampus
CCAGAGCGGTTTGGGACACACACACACCCCCGCCCGACTCCCACCCCCAACCCTGCTGCAGTGGGATGGAGTGGGCTTGGGGACAGACCCGCCAGCAACCAAGCCTGGGTCCCGGTCTGCCCTGGAGTGGCCCCATCTGCTCTGGGCCTGTGTCCTCTGTACCGAGGTGGGGCTGCTGATCTCGGGTGACTTCACAGAGCGTCCCTGATTCGTGGACTGTGGCCGGTCCTGGGGAGGAGGTGATGGAAACCAGCTTTACCTCTGTCCTCCTTTCCCAGGAGGCAGTCACGCTAGTCTGGCGCAACTGCTCCAGCACCGGATCACCAAGGCACACCGAGGATGGGAGGTGGGCAGTCTGCACAGTGGTTCTCAGGGGTGAAGCAGCCATCCTGCCCCCGGGGCCTTGGCTGTGTGGCGCCCGCGGGCCACCAGCTGACCGAGATCGCCCTTTCCCCTCCTCCGCCTCACTTGCGGGGGGGTTGTCTAAGCTATGTGATTTCCAGTTTTGACGTTCGGTGTTTTGGGGGGCTGTGCTCCCCAGCTGGACCCCAGGCCTTGAGGTGCCCTGGCAGCCCGGCTCCCCACCCCTCTCCACAGCCACCCCTCCTGCCTGTTTCCTGCCCTGTCCCCTTGCCCTTTTCCTGCCTAAATGTTTACTCAGTCCTGCACAGCCGCGCTCCCTCATGAATTACTGCGAGTGTGGCATGAAAACAGCCTCGTAGGTCAGGGGTCTCCGCGCTGCCAAGCCCTGTCCAGCTCGCTTCTTGCTGGCAGAATTCAATCCTTTGCACCCAAGATCGAGGATGAGGTTCCTTCCCATTTTCTTGCTGGCTGTCAGCCGGACTGGCTCTGAGCTCCTCCACTGCCCACAGCTCCTGGCCATGTGCTGGCAGCCGGCAGGAGAAAGCCTCACATTCTGAATCCCTCTGACTTCGTCCTGAGCTCCAGCTCATCTGATGACGTCAGGCCCACCGTGGTGGGGGAGGGGATCTGCAGGTGTGGACACCCTGGGGCGCTGGGGAGAGGTTGCGACCAGGGTAGTGTCCTGGGTCACCTGAGATCCAGTGCCATATGCCCCATGTCCTCTTTCTCTCCTGAGTCTTACCCTCAGAGCCTGACCCAGGAGCAGAAGATTCCTGCCCCTGGAGAGCTGCTTGCCCTGGGAGCTTTGCCAGAGAGTGAAAGGATTAGAGAACACCGCAGTGCTGGGGAGGCGCCCTGCGTGCTTCCCGGCACTTGAGCAGCCTGGGCCTTGCCTTGGGGTGAGACCCTCCAGGGAGGGGGTGGGGGACTGGCTGGCTGGTGCCCACCTTGACAGCCCTCCCCCTGTGAGGACAGAACGTCCTGCTCTTGCTCTCTCCTAAGAGCTCCGTGAACCCCGGTCCATGCACAGCCCCCCAGAGCAGGCTCCTCACCCTCCAGGCCTGGTCCCTCTTCTGGAACCCCATCCCCTAAAGCCAAGTTCCCATACTGGGTTTATGATTCATCTCTCATCGAAAACTTTACCCCCTTCCTGTCCCCTCTGACCGCAATCCTGCGCTAACTACGCTAGCCAGCCAGTCGGGTGACTGAGAGTACTTTTGGCGATAATATCGTGCAGGTACTTAAATTGCTGCTGTAACATGGTCTTTAATGTACACATCCAGGCAGTTTCTCCAGGGCAAGATGAGCTCACAGACCCCTGAGCCATGGAGCACCTGAAACCTCCTGCCTCCCGAAACCATGTCTCAGAAATGTCTCAAGACGATGATTCACCCCAGCTCCTCTGCTCTTCCCCTAAACACATCCCCCAACCCAGAGACCCGGTGGAGGTGGATCCCGGTTTGTCTTCCCTCGCTGGCTTGGCGCCTGCAGTAAACCCTAACTCTGCTGCAGCCGTCGGCGAGCGGCTCTCTGTGCCCAGGGCACTCAGCTCGGCTGCACTTCTCCCAGCAACACGGTTTCTAAGGAAACGAGCCTTGCAGGTCAGCCCGACCGGCGCTCACTTTCTCACAGCTCCTTTGACTTGGCGCCAAGCAGATTCACCAAGACCCCAGTCCAAGTCGGGCCTCTGCCTCCAGCCCCTTTCCCCAGGGAGAGTGGCCTCAGCTGCTCTCAGGCTAAGGGGTTTGTGCTTTGGGCTTTTGGGATTGCAGTCTGTGTCTGTTCTTTTGTTTTTTTTTTTTCGTAGAGGGGTTGGTGGCATGCCATGTGGCATGCAGGATCTTAGTTCCCCAATCAGGGAGTAAACCCACGCCTCCCGCGATGGAAGTGCAGAGTCCTAACCACTGGGCCACCGGGGAAGTGCCCCTGTCCTTTTAATAACTAAGTAAATTCTACCTGGATGTGAATTGAAGATGTGGTTCAATTTCAGAAGTGGGGGGCTTTTGGATTCAGAATGCGTTAACTCTAGAACCTAGACACACGCAGGCTTACACAGGGAAGGGGTGCCCAGGCTTGCCCCTGAGGATTCTGGGAATTGTGTGGCCTCAGGTGAGGTCAACAACGGTCAAGTTCTTTGTCCTCAGACCTGTGTGGTTGGCGTCCCCTCATACCAGTGTTCCCGCGCCCTTGACGGCCCCCACCGGGGAAGGCCCCGAGTCTCAGGCTGCCCTGACCCTCCGCTGGCCAGAGGCAGGGCCTCACCCTGATGCCCACAGGCCGCTGAGCTTCTGGGGCCACAGCGGTGATGAAAGCATCAAGCGGGCAGAGTGAAGATCACCCGCCGGCTCCCTCTCTAAGGGCCAGGACTCGCGACACAGCAAAGAAACGTGGTCAGGGCCGTCGGCTCTGCAGCCAAGCGCCGTTGAGAACACCTCAGGCCTGACTGCCCCTCCTCTCCCGAAGCCCCTGGTCCAGGACTCAGATGGGCTTTTTGACTCACCCACCTCACCGTGTGGGCAGCGCGGTGACTGTGATCAGTCGGGGGCCTGCTCCTGCTCGGCCAAGCTCCTGCCTGTTTGTTATGAGTGTTTTCCTCTCCTGGCTGGAAGCAGCTGAGAGGCCTGGTGAGATTTTAGTATTTTGTTGTTATTTTTCCTTTTCAAAGAATTCCTTTTCAGAAAGTCCTAGTGACATTCATGCATTCTCTCTAGATGAGAGCAAAGTTCCTGCCTGCCTCCCTCCGAGTAACGACCCTGTGGAGTCCAAGCACGTGGAGTCCAAGCCAGCTTCAGGCCAGATGGGTCCCTGAGGCAGTGAGGCGGATGCACCCAGGTCTCTGGGAGCTGTGAAAGCGCCCGTTTCTGCATGAACTTGGGGCACATGCAGCCCAGGGGAACGTGGAATGTGGACCCCAAGTTTGTCTGTAGGGGGTCTGGGGGACATTGATGGCTGGGGGTGGTTTCTCATCTGTGTGACTGATGGGAGAAGGGAGGGAGGCGAGCTGGGCTGGGAAGGAGCAGCTGCTCGTTGGTTTGGCTGGGAACCTGCTCCCACCTGGCTCCATGGGAGCCCTGGAGCAGGGCAGCTACAGAGTTGGACTGTCCTGAGGCCAGGCCGGCCGGTTGGGGGAGGCCCCCAAATCCAACATTGACCGTGGAGTTGGGGTACAACCTTGATGAGAACATTCAAGGTCTGGGAGTCTGTGCCCACGAGTCTAGAATGTGGTGGGGTCCCCAAGGCCCACAGTTTGCAGGCTCCTGTCTAAAGAATGAATCTGTAGGGCAGATTATGAATGATTACAGCCCCTCTTTACAATCATTCAGAATTTCAAACAGGACATGAACCCAGTGGCCCAAGTGACCACCCAGGCTTCAGTAGCGGAGTCAGCCCCCCTGCCCCCAGGCATCCTGGCATCACAGCTGTGGGCTCCCCAGATGGGGCTCCTCTTACAGCCAGACTCTGTCCTCACGGACAGAGAGCAGAGACCACACTCTAGAGGCAGAGACCCCGGGTCTGGAGACAGTAGAGGGAGGAGAAGGATCAGGTGTGGAGGGCGAAGGGTGGTCTTCCGAGATCACCTTTGGGCAAAGCCAGGAGTCGAGTGGATATTAGGAGCAGAGACCCTGAGTGGGGCGTGTGCCTGCTGGTGGAACAGCAAGGAGGCTAGAGGGCAGGAGGGTGAGGTGGGTGGTAACAGGTGGGCAGTCACGGGGCCACCTTAACGATACCGCAGACAGGCACTCAGATGACAGGAATGTATCTTCTCACAGCCTGGAGGCTGGACATCCAAGACCATGGTGTGTGCAGGGCTGGTTCCTCATGAGGCCATCCCTCTGTACCTGTCCATGCCCTGACCTTCTCATAAGGACACACTCATCTGGAGTCAACACCTACCCTGGTGACCTCATGTGACCTCAGTCGCCTCTTTTCACAGAGTCACACTCTGAAATGCTGGGAGTCAGGATGTCAACACATGAATTGGGGGGGACACATTCAGCTGGTGGCAGCTGTTGGTGTCTAAGGAGTGTGCCCAGAGGTGTGTAGTAACCAAGCCTTAATAAGAGAGAGAGGGTCTTGGCAGGAATTTTGAAAATAATTAATAATCTTAAAGTATTTCTCAACATCCTTCTGAGGATTGTTTTTTTTTCCTTCATGGTAGGGACCAGATGGACACTTGTAGATTCTAACAGAAAACAGAAGCCAGTTTATTTTGTGAAACTCACGTGTCCCCAGACCACAAGGCATCTTGTGAAATGCATGCCCTGTTTTAATCTCTGCCAAGCTTAGATTTTATTTCCAAACACCAGCCAGTGTTTGCATGAGGTAGAAGGAGGGGAGAGTCTCCCTGCTTTTCAAAAGCCCCCAACAGCTGTGTCCCAGTGCAGGCAGCATGAGATGAAATGGCGCCAGATACTAGCTTTGTGTCAAAGTCAGCACAGAAAGGACAGCGGGGAGGGGATGGTCCCTCAGCCTGCCCAGCCCCGCCACTCATTCTCCCTCCATTTTTGTCACACTGAGCCTGAGGTCATGCCCAGCATGCAAACTCTGACCCCAGTGTAGTGTCAGCATCCTGCTCTTGGTGCCATGTCAGCAAGGTGGGAGGTGATGGAGAAGATCCACCAGGATGGAAGCTGCCATTGGGTTAACAGGTCAGATGTGAGCTCTGTGGATGGAGCTGTGCAAACGCACCCGTGGGCTTTGGATGGGGCTAAAACTCAGCTGCGGCCACAGGACTGGGAAAGGTCGGTTTCACTCCAATTGCAAAGAAAGGCAATGCCAAAGAATGTTCAAACTACTGCACAATTGCACTCATCTCACTTGCTAGCAAAATAATGCTCAAAATTCTCCAAGCTAGACTTCAACAGTACATAAACTGAGGACTTCCAGATGTTCAAGCTGGATTTAGAAAAGGCAGAAGAACCAGAGATCAAATTGACAACATTTGCTGCATCATAGAAAAAGCAAGAGAATTCCAGAAAAACATCTACTTCATTGACTATGCTAAAGCCTTTGACTGTGTGGATCACAACAAACTGTGGAAAATTCTTTAAGAGATGGAAATACTAGACCACCTTACCTGCATCCTGAGAAATCTGTATGCAGGTCAAGAAGCAACAGTTCAAATCAGACATGGACCAATGGACTGGTTCCAACTTGGGAAAGGAGTATGTCAAAGCTGTATATTGTCACCCTGCTTATTTAACTTCTATGCATCATGCAAAATACTGGGCTGGATGAAGCACAAGCTGTTATCAGGATTGCTGGGGAAAATATCAATAATCTCAGATACGCAGATGACACCACCCTCATGGCAGAAAACTAAGAGGAACTAAAGAACCTCTTGATGAAAGTGAAAGAGGAGAGTGAAAAAGCTGGCTTAAAACTCAACATTCAAAAAATGAAGATCATGGCATCCCGTCCCATCAGTTGAGTTCAGTTCAGTCGCTCAGTCGTGTCCGACCCTTTGCAACCCCATGAATCACAGCACGCCAGGCCTCCCTGTCCATCACCAACTCCCGGAGTTCACTCAGACTCACGTCCACTGAGTCCGTGATGCCATCCAGCCATCTCATCCTCGGTTGTCCCCTTCTCCTCCTGCCCCCAATCCCTCCCAGCATCAGAGTCTTTTCCAATGAGTCAACTCTTTGCATGAGGTGGCCAAAGTACTGGAGTTTCAGCTTCAGCATCATTCCTTCCAAAGAAATCCCAGGGTTGATCTCCTTCAGAATGGACTGGTTGGATCTCCTTGCAGTCCAAGGGACTCTCAAGAGTCTTCTCCAACACCACAGTTCAAAAGCATCAATTCTTCGGCGCTCAGCTTTCTTCACAGTCCAACTCTCACATCCATACANAGGTGGCCAAAGTACTGGAGCTTCAGTTTGAGCATCATTCCCTCCAAAGAAATCCCAGGGCTGATCTCCTTCAGAATGGACTGTTTGGATCTCCTTGCAGTCCAAGGGACTCTCAAGAGTCTTCTCCAACACCACAGTTCAAAAGCATCAATTCTTCGGCACTCAGCTTTCTTCACAGTCCAACTCTCACATCCATACATGACCACAGGAAAAACCATAGCCTTGACTAGATGGACCTTTGTTGGCAAAGTAATGTCTCTGCTTTTAAATATGCTATCTAGGTTGGTCAGGGCTTCCCTGGTGGCTCAGAGGTTAAAGCATTTGCCTGGAATGCAGGAGACCTGGGTTCAGTCCCTAGGTTGGGAAGATCCCCTGGAGAAGGAAATGGCAACCCACTCCAGTACTCTTGCCTGGAGAATCCCGTGGAGGGAGGAGCCTGGTAGGCTACAGTCCACAGGGTCGCAAAGAGTCAGACACGACTGAACGACTTCACTTTACTTTTCTTTCAAGGAGTAAGCGTCTTTTAATTTCATGGCTGCAGTCACCACCTGCAGTGATTTTGGAGTCCAAAAGAATAAAGTCTGACACTGTTTCCACTGTTTCTCCATCTATTTCCCATGAAGTGATGGGACCAGATGCCATGATCTTTGTTTTCTGAATGTTGAGCTTTAAGCCAACTTTTTCACTCTCCACTTTCACTTTCATCAAGAGGCTTTTTAGTTCTTCTTCACTTTCTGCCATAAGGGTGCCGTCCCATCACTTCAGGGTAAATAGATGGGGAAACAATGGAAATAGTGAGAGACTTTATTTCCTTGGACTCCAGAATTATTGCTGATGGTGACTGCAGCCATGAAATTAAAAGACACTTGCTCCTCGGAAGAAAAGCTATAACTAACCTAGACAGCATATTACAAAACAGAGACATCACTTTGCCAACAAAGGTCTATCTAGTCAAAGCTATGGTTTTTCCAGTAGTCATGCATGGATGTGAGAGTTGGACCATAAAGAAAGCTGAGTGCTGAAGAATTGATGCTTTTGAACTGTGGTGTTTTAGAAGACTCTTGAGAGTCCCTTGGACTGCAACTAGATCCAACCAGTCAATCCTAAAGGAAATCAGTCCTGAATACTCATTGGAAGGACTGATACTGAAGCTGAAACTCCAATCCTTTGGCCACCTGATGCAAAGAACTGACTCATTAGGAAAGACTCTGATGCTGAGAAAGATAGAAGTCAGGAGGAGGAGAAGGGGACGACAGAGGATGAGATGGTTGGATGGCATCAGCGACTCGATGGATATGAGCAAGCTCCGGGAGATGGTGATGGACAGGGAAACCTGGCATGCTGCAGTTATGGGGTCAGGAGTGACTGAACTGAACTGAACTGGGGGCCCACTGAGGATTCCATGCCAACCTCACCCTTCCTGTCTAGACCCCCCAGACCCTCCTCTGCCTGAGGGCAGTCAAGAGATGACTACGGAGAGTTAGACAAAGACAGGAGGATAGAACCCAAGAATCGTGCAGCCCCTGGTGAATTAAGGGGTGTGGGGGATGGACACCAATGGATGTGACATCACAAAGAAGAAACAAGTAGCCGTAATGCCTCCTGGCAGAGACCCTACCCCTGCCTGCAAGGAAGTCCAGAAAGAAAGAAGAGGAATCCAGGATGGATTAGGTCTGCAGAGCAGACACCTGTTTATAGAAATGTGTCCTTTAGTCCAGGGAAAACGCCACAGGACAAGCAGCCTGGTTTTACGGAAACTCTATAGGAAAAGAAGTGGGGTTGGGGATGGGATGCTACAGAAGCAGAATGGAGACACCAGCTGGTCTCTGTCTATAGACTGAATCTATGAAGCCAGTAGACACACTAGGAAAACGCAGACATTGCCAGGACTGTGCTGGAAGAGTGATGATCTCAGAGAACCCGATTTGATCCCAAGGACTTCGCAGGACCCCAGAGGACTCAAGTGGGAGCAAAGGCTGGACGCCACCCACCCCCGTGTCTCCTGACCTCCAGGCTGACCAGGGAAGGTCGAGAGCATCCTTGTGGGAAGGACACACGCAGTGTTCAGGTGGGGAAACACTGAGGTCATCTGGGTTTATCGTATGATTCTTTCTTCTTTCATCTGTTTGGGATGTTACCTGCTTCTCCGTGAGAAGTAAAAGAAAGCTTTGGAAAACATCATTTTCATTATTTCTCTTTTATTGCCACCTTTGGAAATGAGATGTGTTTAAAAAGCCAAGCATTTACATGAAAACAAAGTAGATCAATTGGTTATATTATGTTGTAAAATTACAATCATTTTGCTTTAAATCATCCTGTTCTGGTTTATACACAGAAAGCCTAAATCTAGATGAAAAGTCCATGTCCTGTTGGGGCCAGCCCCTTGTTTGCTTACGAACCCACTGTCTACACAGGAGGCCCTTCTGGGATATGGGTCAGATGGGTCCCCCGGGTGACAGGGACCTACCATGGCAAGCAGCCACCTCCTTCCAGACCTAACCTGGAGAGAAGTATGTGCACTCTCATGTTTAACCATCTTAGCTCCCTCCTCGGCTCACCGAGGTCACCCCACCCTCAGTATTAGCACCACGGTCACAGCCTCCACAGCCACCACTCACCCTGACCCCTCCACTGACCGCCCTCCCACCATGACACCCACGTGGGAGCCCAGGGCAGGGGTGCTGAGGAACTGGCCAGGCTCTGGGCATGGACCAGTGCTCCCCCCTCAGCCTGGCTGTCCCCCTGCCTGTGTCCTCAGCTCAGGACGGGCGTCTCTCTAAAGGACCGCTCCACCCCTGCCGGCTTCCTCACTGGCCAGCTTCCTGCTGGCTCTGCCCACAAGCGCCCATGGACACAGGAGGCTAGGAGCAGGGGCCAGCCCTGCCTCCTCCTGTTTCCAACGGTATCTGTGGGCTCAGAGGAGCCAGCTGGCTGTTCCTCTGAGGGTTACACAGATGCTTACATAGATGAGCAAGCCCTCGGGGAAGCCTGGGGGAAGGAGCAGGTGAGGGGTGGCAGGTGTGTGTTGGAGGGACAAGCAGGTGCCCTGTGTAACGCTCACGGCCATCAGGTCACATCTGAAAGCCTGTAGTCCTAGAAACCAGGCATAGAAACCACGAGAAACATGATTATGAGGGGAGCCCACCCCTGCCAGACAGCAGTACTGGAAGCTCCCCCTGTCCTGCCCCAAGAACCCCCCACACGCCACGCCCAGCCACACAGGTAACCACCATCCCAGCTTCTCATGATGGGCCAAGAAAATTCAGTTCATGGCCATGGGAAGAATCAAATGGAATTTTACTCCAAACTGAGGATTCTAACCCGGGAAGCAGATTCTCAGAAATTCTGAGCACTGACCACCTGCTGGGAGTTGAAAGTATGCTCAAAGATGTTTTGAGACAAAGGATTATCCATCAAAATGAGGGTCTGGCATTTTACTTAAAGGTCACCAGGGGTGGAGAGTCCGGGTAGCATGTACGCAGAGCGTGGCCGGCCACTGTGACCTTCTACAGTCATTCCTCTAAGAAGTGTCATCACCAGCATCGGAGGGGAGAGAATGAATCCATCTTTGTGGGGAGCAGGACTTCCCACCTTGAAGGAGGTCAGGTTCATGTGTGAGGCAGAGGCCCAAACAAACACACAGAAGGGATCTTGTGTTTAATGTTTCTTGTCCTGCCTTCACCTACAAACTTGGTTTCATCACAGTTATCATCGCCTGTGTGTTTGAATAGGTCACGGCCCAAGTGTGCTTGCTTCCTTAGAGCCAATAGTTTACTCTGGTCTGGCTCTTGTTTTCCTAAGCAGTTTTTATTGCAGTGAAACACACATCACATGACATTTACTGTCAGCAGCATTTCATACATCCCCAGGCTGGTGCAACCCTACGCTTTGCCTGGTTCTGGAACATTCTGTCACTCCAAAGGAGCCTATCACCTCACCCCAGCCTTAGCCCCCGACACCCACTAAGCTACTCTTTTCTCCGTGGGTGTGTTACTCTGGGTATTTTCTGCTCAGCTTTCAGTCTCTCTCACCAATAGTTGCTCTGTGAATAGCTGTGATTTCAGCATGGTCGTGGGAACAGGTCCATATTCATCCCTCTCCTGGATGGACAGGTTTTTGTTTGAACATCTATTGTTTTAGATTATTGACACAGTTTTTGAAGATATATATTTTGGCTTTGCTGCCTCTTTGTCGCTCGCAGTCTTTTCTCTGGCTGCAAGGAGTGGGGGCTCCTCTCTAGCTGTGGTGTGTGGGCTTCTCTCTGCAGTCCCTCCTCCTGTCGTGGAGCACAGGCTCTGGAGCGCAGGCTTAGTGGCTGTGGAGCGTGAGCTTAGATACTCTGCAGCATGTGGGATCTTCCTGGACCAGGAAGGAAACCTGTGTCTCCTGCATTGGCAGGCAGGTTCTTTACCACGAGCCTCCAGGGAAGTCCTGAATACCTCTTTTCAATTCCATTTAAACTCCGTTTAACCACTGCAGGGCCACCAGACTTGCCTGTTTGTTTTTAGATTGAAATGCCTACGCCTCTTCACCCAGAGTCCCTCTTGCATCCCTTTCTTTCTCTCTGACCTCAGTTGTCCATCCTGGACTTTGCTGGTGGGTCCTCTGCTGCAGGGCCGCCTGTTGGGTCCATGTATATATCATTGTGTGGGGACTCCATCCCCCCTTCGTTGTTAACTCCCACACTGACTGTGAGGCTTCCCCTGTGCGGTGGGGACATCCCTTCCTCCATGGCTCATGGCCACATGGAGCCCCTTCCCCACCTGGGAAGCCCCCTGGACAGCCTGGGCTGCCCACACCCCCGACTGCACTGCCACGAACCTCCAGGACACATTCTCACTGCACCAGCGCCGGCTGTGTGTGTGTGTATGTGATCAGGGTCTCAGCCTAGGGCCCCCTAGGGCCTAGCAGACTCTGGGCTGCTGTCCCAGGTCCTCAGTGTGGCCATGGTGGGGGCAGGGCTGTTACCCACGTCCACACGCACTGTGTTCACAGTTGGCAAGGGTCCACAGGACCACACACAACTCAGGTCAGGGGAACACATGCATATGTGAGTGTGTATGCACACGTGTGAACCTGGGTATGTGTGTGTCCTGTGAGTGTATGCATGTGAGTGAATGTGTGTGTGTGTGCTGTGAGTGTATGCACGTGAGTGAATGTGTGTGTGTGTGCTGTGAGTGTATGCATGCGAGTGAATGTGTGTGTGTGTGTGCTGTGAGTGTATACACGTGAGTGAATGTGTGTGTGTGTCCTGTGAGTATATGCATGTGAGTGAATGTGTGTGTGTGTGCTGTGAGTGTATGCATGCGAGTGAATGTGTGTGTGTGTGTGCTGTGAGTGTATGCATGCGAGTGAATGTGTGTGTGTGTCCTGTGAGTATATGCATGTGAGTGAATGTGTGTGTGTGTGCTGTGAGTGTATGCATGCGAGTGAATGGTGTGTGTGTGTGCTGTGAGTGTATGCACGTGAGTGAATGTGTGTGTGTGTGTGCTGTGAGTGTATGCATGTGAGTGAATGTGTGTGTGTCTGTGCGCTGTGAGTGCATGTGAGTGAATGTGTGTGTGTGTGTGGTGTGAGTGTATGCATGCGAGTGAATGTGTGTGTGTGTGGTGTGGTATGTATGTGCATGGGCGTGTGTGTGTGTTTACAGGAAAGCTGGCCCATCTGTCCTGGAGGGAGGAGGTAGCCCCTGCTCCCCGGCCAGCACTGAGGCTCTGCCATCCTCATCCGACTTGCGTCTCACTGGACTTTCCCTCTTGCTGTCTCCTGCCTGGGTATCTGCTAGTTCCTTCCTGGAGAGGGCTGGGTGATGGTGTCTAGGAGGCAGACAGGCTGACGCCCGGCTCAGGCAAGGGTGCCTGTCTCCCTGGGCTTCTTGGGCGCTGGCCCCGCAGGCCTGGGGCACGAGTCTTGGGAGGTCCCCTCAGTACTTCCCTGGGCTAGAGAGCCGCCAGCAGCGACGCTTCTCTCCCGCCACCTGCCCAGCTGCTCAGCAGGCTGACGGCAGCCTGATCCACCCAGTAGTGCAGGTGGGGGCAGCATCCGGCAGCCACGGCAACCCAGCAGAAGGGGGAGACACACTGATGGGGGGTCCCCTCGCCCTGGGGTGAGGGGCCGGCTGAGAGGCCAGGTGAGCTGGCTCTCCCAGAGACCCTCTCCTTCTCTGGGCCAGTCCCGTGGGCACTTAGGATGGCTTGGCTGGAAGCTCATGAAAGTGTCCCTGGTGAGCAGTCCCCAGGACGTGGAGTCTTCCTCACATCACCCCCTCCACTTCACACACTCATCTGGTCAGAAGCCCACAGCCCCCGGTGCCTCCTAACGAGCAATGAGGGGGCAGGCAGGGCTCAGGCCCCGGGGACCTCAGGACCATCGAGCCCAGAGCAGCTTCCGGATGCGGTGTACTGACAGCCAGCCCTGTTTTCCGTCTCTCACTTGGGAACTGGCAACGCACAGGCTCAGGTTGTCTGAGGATTCAGTGAACTGATGCGTGTAAAGTACTTAGAGGCACACGGGCCCACAGCAGTTGTGGATAATGGATAAGTTGTGGATAAGGTTTTTATCATTTTTTTTTACTCTGCTTGTGCTGAACAGAGGTTGCCCTCCAAGGACAAAGGAGAGGCTGTGAAACTGGGGCCACGTGGGAATAGCCAGGACCTTCCTAAACCCACAAATGGAAGAGACGCTTCTCTTCCGTGGATGGTGGGTTAGGAGAAGGAGCAGGCGGTTTATTTAAAATGCGCTGTGTTTTTGGAGAAGCCTCTTGGGACGTGAAAGGACACTCAGCGCTGAAGAGAAGAAAGGCAGTTTTACTGCCCTCCCTCCAGACTCCAAGTCCGCCGGCAAACGTTTAGGCCCAGTGTCTTCAGTGGATTTTAAAGGCCAAGCCACAGTGGCCATTTGTGTCTCCAAAAGAGTCAACTATAAACCGTGGGGCAGACGGAGCTGGAAGCTGCGAGAAGGGAGTGGTAATGAATGTGCGTGACGGTCAGGTCAGGCCCGGAGGATCACGGCTGTGAGGGAACAGGGACAGAGCCCCGCCTCTGCCTTGCTCCCGCCTCGAAACGGGGCTCCCAGTCCAGCCAGTGTGGATGCTGTCTGTGCCAGTGGGAATCGCACCTCTGGCCCCGGAGCCCACCTGCCTTCCCCACAGCCTTGAAGAGCCACAAGGTTGACAGGAGGTCTTGCAGAGCCAGCAACAGACCACAGTCCACCCTGCAACGTGGGGGCTTCCCTGGACAGACTGTAGCTTCCGGATGCGGTGTACTGACAGCCAGCCCTGTTTTCCGTCTCTCACTTGGGAACTGGCAACGCACAGGCTCAGGGTCGTCTGAGGATTCAGTGAACTGATGCGTGTAAAGTACTTAGAGGCACACGGGCCCACAGAAGTTGCGGATAATGGATAAGTTGTGGATAAGGTTTTTATCATTTTTTTTTACTCTGCTTGTGCTGAACAGAGGTTGCCCTCCAAGGACAAAGGAGAGGCTGTGAAACTGGGGCCACGTGGGAATAGCCAGGACCTTCCTAAACCCACAAATGGAAGAGACGCTTCTCTTCCGTGGATGGTGGGTTAGGAGAAGGAGCAGGCGGTTTATTTAAAATGCGCTGTGTTTTTGGAGAAGCCTCTTGGGACGTGAAAGGACACTCAGCGCTGAAGAGAAGAAAGGCAGTTTTACTGCCCTCCCTCCAGACTCCAAGTCCGCCGGCAAACGTTTAGGCCCAGTGTCTTCAGTGGATTTTAAAGGCCAAGCCACAGTGGCCATTTGTGTCTCCAAAAGAGTCAACTATAAACCGTGGGGCAGACGGAGCTGGAAGCTGCGAGAAGGGAGTGGTAATGAATGTGCGTGACGGTCAGGTCAGGCCCGGAGGATCACGGCTGTGAGGGAACAGGGACAGAGCCCCGCCTCTGCGTTGCTCCCGCCTCGAAACGGGGCTCCCAGTCCAGCCAGTGTGGGTGCTGTCTGTGCCAGTGGGAATCGCACCTCTGGCCCCGGAGCCCACCTGCCTTCCCCACAGCCTTGAAGAGCCACAAGGTTGACAGGAGGTCTTGCAGAGCCAGCAACAGACCACAGTCCACCCTGCAACGTGGGGGCTTCCCTGGACAGACTGCACAGAAAGGCACACCCCCGCTGACCCCCTGCCCACGCCATGCCTTCCCTCACTCCAGCAGAGTGAGCGACTCTTGTGCTGCAGAGTGGAGGGGTGGGTGGCATGAGAGGCTGTGCCCTGTGGGCATCATGTCCAGCCGGGGAAGTAGATGCTGAGTGCACACCTACACGGGCACACACACACATGTACAAGTGTCCCTGCCGGAAGGTCAGTGCCCAGGCAGAGCTGACACCTGAGTCAGAGAGCATCACTGACTAAGCCTCGTGGGCGGCCTGGGCCTCCATCAGTTCTTGCCTAGATGACTTTTGACCTGGATTAAAAAATCTGCTCTGGCTAATGAGGACTCGGCAGCCACTGCTCCAGCCCACAGGCAGTGAGAAGGGGCTCCCTGGCAGCCAGCTGTTGAGCACAGTGTTCACATGTGGATGTGAATGTGTGTGTGTGCACACATGTGCCATCTGTATTGGTGATGCCCAGAGCAACGGCTGTAGGACTCCAGGGGACGAGCCCAACTCACTTCACCAAGCCTTCTGCCACGTGGGTGACAGGAGGACCTGACCAGCTGCAAAGCCCAGAGAGCCCTGAGGCACACACAGGCCCCTGAGCCATCCTTCCTCTTCTGCTTTGGGGGTCAAGCTGTCCATGAGTGAGGCTAGGGTCAGGAGAGGTGAGTGAAGAGGTTGGTGAAGCTAGGGCCAGATTCTGCTTTTATTTAAAAATTTAAAAATTAATTTACTTTTGGCTGTGCTGCATCTTTGTTGCTGCGGGGGCTTTTTTCAAGTTGCAACAAACGGGGACTCCTCCTCGCTGGGGTGCATGGGCCTCTCACTGGGGTGGCTCCTCTGTTTCGGCACACAGGCTCTAGGGTGCAGGGGCTCCCGCAGGCGCGGCTCCCGGGCTCTAGAGCGCAGGCTCAGTAGCCATGGTGCAGGGGCTCAGTTGTCCCTCAGCATGTGGGATTCTCCATCCCACAGAGATTGAACCCACGTCCCCTGCATTGGCAGGCGGATTCTTAGCCAGTGCCCCACTGAGATGTCCTACTTAAACTTTTGATATTTAGTTTATTGTTAATTTCAGGAGTGGGAATCCATTTTGATTTATTAAAATACTGTTTATTCTGCTGCTGAGATTTGGGCACCCACTTATACTTTTGCCTGAGTGAGCAAGGCTCTCCTGCCCGCAGGATCCCTGAGCCCTCTCCTGACCTTGGGGGACACAGGCCAGCCCCCCTACCCCCACTGCAGCATCCGGGGGTTCTTGTCCTTTGTACATCTAATCTGGAGTGACCTGGCAACGCCTCGGGCCTAGTGGGATGGGAGGACCCTCCAGTGGGGTCTGGACCCCAGGGTGGATGGAGAGAGGCCTGCAGTCACCCCAACCCCGCTGGAGGAGGGTAAGGGTGGTGCCTCCTGCCATCAGATGCCTGCCCAGCACGTTGGTTTCACTTCCTAAGAGGTAAAATCAAAATGAAACAAAAACCAAACGGATACCTCACCAGGGCAGCATAAGAAACGAAGCAGTTAAACAGCAGGCGGACTGCCAGCTTTCTTTTTCCTGATCTCAAGCTCATTCTTGAGCGTAAAGCTCCCAGAAAGTGAACTCAGACCCCAGATGTGGGCTTGTGAATATGAGAGTACAAATATATGTGAGTGTGATGGTGAGCCTGGTTGTGCGATTGTGTGTATCTGTGAGTGTGCAAGGGGAGGGATGAATGGCAAAGAAAGGAGAAAGGTGCCCAGTAGGAGACTCCAGGGTCTAGACCCACCAGAGGTCTCATGGGGCCAAGCTCTCTGTTCCAATGACAGCTACGCAGCCAGACCCAGGGCTCGGCCACTGAACAGGTGTTGTCATGACACGTGTTGTGTGACGTGTGTTGGCAAGGAGACCGAGACCCGTGAGGCGGTGCTGAGACCCTTGCACAGCTGGGCTGGCCTCCTTATCCAGTGCTCTCCTCTCATCCCCCGGGTGGGCTCGAGCATGTGGGGCTCTCTCCCCAGCTGTGTGTTCAGGGGCCCGTACCCCATCTCATTTCTGGAGAAGAGGGTACCCTAATTAGTGTCTTCAGTTAGCAGGAGGCATTTCTCGGGCTGGTTCAGCTGGAAAGGGATGTTTGAAGGGACAGCGGGGGCTTGGGGCCTGGTGGGGAGGCCAGAGAAGCAGGTGGGAGCTTCTAAAAGCAACACGCCAAACCTTGAGACCGGGCCCTCAGAACCCCTAGCCTCTGCCCTGGCACTGCACGCTCGTGCCAGGAGAGGTCCTGGCTGCCTGCCGCCCACCCTGACCCTGGACGCTGAGGCCCTAAAAGCTGTCCGAGCTCACCTGCGCCTGGAAACAGCCTGTCACATGCTGGGCCCCCTCCCTGACCTGAAGCCTCACCTGGGGCACCCGGCTCAGCCTGGGTCAGGCTTCTGGGGCTGGAGAGGTGGGGAGGGAGCTCTGGCTCCTACACCGGGGCCGGATATCCTGGCGTGTCCCCAAACACAGATGGGCCATTCAAAAGACGCTGGTGACAGAAAGGAACAGACTGTTGGCGAAGATGGTCCCCTGGACGAACCTCCAGAAAATTAAGCTGAGGAAGCAAAAGCCGAGCCCCAAAGGTTACATACGTATGACTCCTTTTAGAGAACCTCCTTAAAATGACAAAACTGTGGAAAGAGAGGACAGGTTAGCAGCTGCTGGGGCTGGAGGGGTGGGAGTAAAGAGATGAGGGCAGCGGGAGGGAGCTCGTGGGGATGGGAGGCTCTGTGTCTGCATCCCTGTCACCATCCTGGTGTGACGGGGCTCTGCCGTTTGCAGCATGTTACCATGAGGGGAGAGGAATAAAAGCACAGTCTGTATTACTTCTTACAACTGCATGTCAGTCTACCACATCTCAAAATTTAAAATGTGATAATAATAAAAAAGAGCAGGCAGCAAAGGGCCAGTTAGGTGTCACTGCACATGGGTGTCTGGACAGCTTCCTGGCACCCGTGCCCAAGGCTTCCACGAGGCAGGCTCTCTGTCATGCTTAGAAGCTCATAGACCAAAAACGAAAAAAAAAGGAAAAAGAGGAAAATAGTCCTCATTCTTCCATGAAGAAAGAAAACTCGCAGACCAGGGGTGCAGGCTGGGCCCCTAGCAGACATCTCTCTGGGCAGAGCTTGGGTGGGGGGCGAGGGTGTCGCAGGGAGGCTGAGCTGCTCCTGCCCCTCAGCACACCTCCTGCCGTCCCACCTGACGCGTCTCAGTATCGCCTGCTGTGAGGCGGCACCACGATCAAGAGCGGATCACAGCTGTGCCTCTCCTGCACTTCCCAGGAGTTCGGCAGCTCCGGAGACAAAGCACTGCATATCTTACTTCCAATCTTGTCTCCTCTTCCGTTTGTTTCCTGTGGACTTTGGGCGTGTTTGCAAAGCCGAGTGAGCATCTGATTCCTGGTGAAGATGCTGGAGGAGGAAGCAACCCTGGGCTGACCTGGCCGTGGAGCCGGTGTTCCCCGCCCCGCTTGCCTTGGAATCTGCCTGGGGCTGCTCCTGCGGGACCCTCACCTGCAGGAATGTGGAGCCACCAAACACAGACTATTGCGCTGAACATGTGTCTCCTGAGGTGTGCCTCACTCTTCGGACTCAGCGTCCTCAGCAGACCCAGGAGTGCAGACGGGGCTCCTGAACCCCGCCGCGTTCTGCACTGTCACCTCAGGTTCTGCTGACGTGACAGGGGGCTGGAGCCAGAGCTGCACGGGGGGCTACACAGCAGAAGCAGAGGTGGAGCACTCCCGCCACGGTGTCGCGGGATGCGAGAAAAAGCAGCCAAGCAACTTCCTCCTCCTGATTTTGCCTGGTGGCTTGCGGCTTAATCTGCTCGTTTCTTCCCATTTATTTCATTCTATTTATAAGTTGCTGGCACCATGTAATTCTATCTGGTTGTAGTCACAGAGGAGAACTGAGAGTTTGATTTTAGAGCTCTCAGGAAAACAAGAATTGCTGCAATCTGATCTGTCTACTCCTTCTGCCTGAAGCTGAACTCACATGAGTAGAAACATTCCCTGCACTCACAGGGTTCTTCCTTCCCACAAGAAGCTCCCCTTAAAACATTTTCCATCTCAGGTGTGTGTGTTGAGAGGAAAGAGTTTGGGGGACCGTGAGGAATATAGGTTTTAGAATCAAAAGTCCAGTGCTTGGCTCTAGAACTTACCTTCTGTTTCAACTTTGAATTCCCAAATACTATTTGGGAAGATCACTTCATGTCACAAAATGGCCACTGGAACCCCAACCATCACAATCATATCCCAAGCAGGAAGAAAGAGAATGGAACAGGGAAGAGAGCATTTCTCAGTGGAGGCTGCCCTCTTTAAAGAACTTTTCTGGAAGTCTCAGCTTCCATCTCACTGGCAAACCCTGTTGCAAGGGGAGCTGAGAAGCATTTTCAGAGCTGTAATCATGGCCACACCACCTACACTGGGGCTGTGTTAAAAGGGAGACTGGGAGAATGGAGAGTGGACAGGCAGTGAGGGGCAGGCACCTCGCTGGAACACTGAAGGAGGTGCCCCAAGCTCTGTTCATCTCAGCCCCTGTTTGCTTTGTTCACGGCACTAACCACAGTCTAATACCGGGAGCTGACTGTGGCTCAGATCATGAACTCCTGATTGCCAAATTCAGACTTAAATTGAAGAAAGTGGGCAACACCACTAGACCATTCAGGTATGACCTAAATCAAATCCCTTATGATTATACAGTGGAAGTGAGAAATAGATTTAAAGGTCTAGATCTGATAGATAGAGTGCCTGATGAATTATGGAATGAGGTTCATGACATTGTACAGGAATTAGGGATCAAGACCATCCCCATGGAAAAGAAATGCAAAAAGGCAAAATGGCTGTCTGGGGAGGCCTTACAAATAGCTGTGAAAAGAAGAGAAGCAAAAAGCAAAGAAGAAAAGGAAAGATATAAGCATCTGAATGCAGAGTTCCAAAGAATAGCAAGAAGAGATAAGAAAGCCTTCTTCAGCAATCAATGTAAAGAAATAGAGGAAAAGAACAGAATGGGAAAGACTAGAGATCTCTTCAAGAAAATTAGAGATACCAAG
>SJXQ01006427.1:22560-65439 GCA_006408695.1 Aepyceros melampus
AAGATCATGGCATCTGGCCCCATCACTTCATGGGAAATAGATGGGGAAACAGTAGAAACAGTGTCAGACTTTGTTTTTTTGGGCTCCAAAATCACTGCAGATGGTGACTGCAGCCATGAAATTAAAAGGCGCTTACTCCTTGGAAGAAAAGTTATGACCAACCTAGATAGTATATTCAAAAGCAGAGACATTACTTTGCCGACTAAGGTCCGTCTAGTCAAGGCTATGGTTTTTCCTGTGGTCATGTATGGATGTGAGAGTTGGACTGTGAAGAAGGCTGAGCGCAGAAGAATTGATGCTTTTGAACTGTGGTGTTGGAGAAGACTCTTGAGAGTCCCTTGGACTGCAAGGAGATCCAACCAGTCCATTCTGAAGGAGATCAACCCTGGGATTTCTTTGGAAGGAATGATGCTAAAACTGAAGCTCCAGTACTTTGGGCACCTTATGCGAAGAGTTGACTCATTGGAAAAGACCCTGATGCTGGGAGGGATTGGGGGCAGGAGGAGAAAGGGACGACTGAGGATGAGATGGCTGGATGGCATCACAGACTCAATGGACGTGAGTCTGAGTGAACTCCGGGAGTTGGTGATGGAGAGGGAGGCCTGGCGTACTGCGATTCATGGGGTCGCAAAGAGTCGGACACGACTGCGCGACTGAACTGAACTGAATACGGGCTTTGTCTGTCTCCCCAAAAGGGCACAAGCTCCCTAAGAGTGGGGGCTGGGCTGACTTGTCCCCGAATCCTGGCCCCAGCCCTGACCACCTCACAGAGGAGTGCAGTGTGGGTCTTTCCTGGAGGGTGGGTCTGAGCCCTGGCGGCACCCCACCTACTCAGCCCCTGCACACGCCCCTCCCTCCCCACACTGGGTCAGGTTTCCAACTGGGATCAGTCTCCATGGTCTTAGAAGTTGGAGTAAAGGAGAGCAGGGCTCTCTGAAACCTGCAGACCATCGCAAACTCATACTTCGTGGTAAAAATGTGTATGTAGCCCAAGTTCATGACTCTAAAGGAGGAGAATGTGGACTAAAGTGAGGGCTTATCACTCCTGACTCATTTAGACCCATGCTCCTGGGGTGTCGGGGGCATGGCCCTCAGTAGGAGCGGGTGGGAGGGAAGCAGCCTGTATCTTGCAGCTTAGATTGGTCTGGTCACAGAACTGAACTTCACATTTCAAATAATGTCAACGTCAATTTTTTTTTTTTAGTAAACTCACCCGTGTTTCTTAATAAAAATACCCATCCTCACCTCTGTTTCTTCTTCTTTATTTTTACCTTTGGCCGTGCTGCGTAGCTTGTGGGATCTTAGTTTCCTGACCAGGGATGGAACCTGAGCCCCTTGAATTGGAAGGGGAGAGTCTTAACAACTGGACCACCAGGGAAGCCCCATCTCTTTCTATCTCCAAGAATAACTGCTATTCTAAAAAAAAAAACAACCGTGTCCTTTTTGTCTTCATTGCTGGTTGGCCCCCTGCTGGCCCCCTGCTGTCTAAGCTTTAACCCGGCTCTGGGCTGGGCTCCGGGGAGGGTGGGGCCTGGACACAAGCCCCGTCCTCAGGGGCATGGCTGATGGGGGTGGAGGGCGAGGGGCAGGACCGAGGGCAGAGGGGCACAAGACTGTCCCATTTTCCAGCTCAGGCTGCGGTGACAGAGTGCCCTGGTGGGGGACCCCGATCCCGTCAACCAGTTAGGGCCAGGCCATTGTCTTCCTCCCAGCGTCCCCACTCCTAATGCCATCACCCTGGGAGTCAGGCTTTGTTTATGAAGAATGTACCCTGCCAGTGGTTGCTCAGTCGCTCAGTCATGTCCGAGGCTTTGCGACCCCATAGACTGCAGCACGCCAGGCTTCTCTGTCCTTCACCGGCTCCTGGAGCTTGCTCAAACTCACGTCCGTTGAGTCGACAGACCACCCAGCCCACACTGCGGGGCGTCCACATTGGGCAAGATAACACTGTCATTGGAAATGGGGCAGACAGCCCCTGACGGCAGCTTCTACCAGGAGAACACAGGCTCCTAGGACCCTCTAACACGTCCAGGAGGACTTGAGGGCAAAGGAGCCCATCCTCTCTCAAAGGCCCAGGCCCACAGGCCCCAGCTTGGGGTCAGTGGCGGACGTTCCCCACACACTAGTGTTCAGGCCTGAGAATGTCTCCAGAAGCAGTTTTCTCTTGATTGTCAAGCTCCAGAAGCGATGCCGCCCAGCATCCCTTTCCCTGCTGACCTGTTTTCAGGTTGTTTGGGGCAGAATCAGCTCTTCTGTTCCAGGGACGGGTGTCTGGAAAGTGGGTGCCAAGAGGTGACTTGCTCTCTGATGATAAAGGGTCTGAGCGCTCAGTCCTGAAGGGTCAGGCTCCACGGCCCCTGCACAGAGGGTCTTGTGGCTAGAATCTTCTAGAATCCTCCAAACTTTCTCTTGCTGCTCCTGTTATGCAAACAAGGAAAAAGGCCCAGAGAGAGGGGCTGCCTGGCTCCAGCTCCTCAACTCTGCTCCAGCTGGGTCTGCTGCCCACAGGGAGGGTGAGGATCCCCTGCTCTGAGGTCTCCAGGCTGTGGGTCTGTCCCGCAGCGACCTCGGCCAGATTCATCTTGGACAACATGCAGGATCTGGTGAGAGGGTGGTGAAGACCCTTGCAGAGACCCCATGTGGAGCCTTAGAAGCACACCCTCAGTAAGGTCGCCCTCTTCCTTGGGATCCTTTCTCAATTGTGTTGGGAGCCCTGAGGTGGCTTTGGAAGGAGCCCCTGCCCCAGGGCCCCGCCTGGCTCACAGGCCCTCCGCCCCCAGGAGGGAAGGAGGGCTCAGCCCCCTCCTGCCTCCCCTCTACCTCAAGTACAGCTCTGAGTGTCTCTCCTCTCTGTCCTGGGTAAACGACGGCAGGTCAAAAGCCCTCTTTGGAAACCACTTTCCAAAAGGACCTTGAAACATCTGTTTCTAGAAGCGCTGGCACCAGGAGCTGTGGATGACTCACCTCCGGCCGCGTCCCCCTCCTCGAGCCCACGCGCCCGCGCGGGCCTATTTCTGGCCAGGCCCCCCCTCATCCCGGATTCAAGGTGGACCATTTGCAGCCACGTCCCTGGAGGCCAAAGCGCTTCGAGTGCTCAGAGACAAACCCCTCCGCATTCAGCATCCCTGCCCTTGTATCCCACATGTTTAGTTGTCCCCTGAGAGTTTGTGGAACAGGCAGTTGGAGCACGGAGGTCGTAATAGTATTATTGATAGCAGCCGGTCAGTCTGCCCTGTCGTGCACGCTCTGGGTTCAACGCCTTTGCAGGCCCGCACCTGTGGTCATTTCTATCTCAGAGCAGTCACCCAGCTCTAGAGAGGAGGGGTCTTCCAGCCCCATCCTCCAATCTATTCCAGTGTTCTCACAGGGCAGTGGGAATAACAGTACCTTAGCACAATAAGGCTTATCTTTGGAGATCATTTTAAAGGGACTGTTGGGAGGTGACTCACCAAGGGCACACAGCAGGCGCTTAATGTGTGCGGCCCCTTTCCCCTCCCCAGCGTCTGAGCGCCTCCCAGGTGCTTATTCTGCTGGCTCTGTGGCTCCATTGTTGCCTCTGGGGCCCAGGAATGTCCCTCTGATCCTAGCTCCTCTGGGACACAGGGAGAGGAATGGTGGAATGGTCGAGGGCCCTGAGCATCGGACCCCCGCCTCCAGCCCCCCACAGCCACGGGCCTGCCTGGGGGATGCAACACACACAGGCCAGGCGGCTGTGCCTCGATATTTGAGTCATGACCGAGCCAACCAGCCACTAACAACATCACTTCTGTCCTCCCACCTGATGAGTTCATTTCCACAAAGACCTGGGGGCCAGGTCAGACCTCAGGAAATTAAAAGCTTATTAAAAAAAAAGAGAGAACAAGAGTGGATATATGCAAACATATACCCAATTCATTTTTTTGCACAGCAGATACTAACCCAACTTTGTAAAGCAAGTATTAATATACTACAATGAAAATCAATTTTTAAAGAAAGTAAAAAAAAGTATTGGCAGCATGACTCGTGTTTCAGTCTCCCCTAAATGGCCCTGCACTGGCAGAAATAGTGACCAGCAGGCTTTGTACTCAGTAGGTCTTTAATGTCACTTTCTTGGTCGGCTAAAGAAATCATATTAAAAAGCAGAGACATTACTTTGCCAACAAAGGTCCGTCTAGTCAAGGCTATGGCTTTTCCAGTGGTCATGTGTGGATGTGAGAGTTGGACTATAAAGAAAGCTGAGAGCCAAAAAATTGATGCTTTTGAACTGTGATGTTGGAGAATTCTCTTGAGAGTCCCTTGGACTGCAAGGAGATCCAACCAGTCCATCCTAAAGGAGATCACTTCTGGGTGCTCATTCATTCTGATGTTGAAGCTGAGACTCCAATCCTTTGGCCATCTGATGTGGCGAAGAGCTGACTCACTGGAAAATACCCTTATTCTGGGAAAGATTGAGAGCAGGAGGAGAAGGGGACGACAGAGGATGAGATGGTTGCGTGGCATCACCGACTTGATGGATATGAGTTTGGGTAGGCTCTGGGAGTTGGTGATGGACAGGGAGGCCTGGCGTTCTGCAGTTCATAGGGTCACAAAGAGTCGGATACGACTGAATGAATGAACTGAACTGAAAGGAATCAAATTGAAACTGTGGGTGGAGGTCTCCGACAGCACGACCACGTGAACATGAGGCAGCACTGAAGCCCGTGGAAGGACGACAGGCATGACCTGGTCCCTCCTCCATCTCCCAAGGGAGAAGGCAGGTTTGTCTCTTGGGTGGATGCAGGAGCACAGTGCATGGCACAGGCTGTCACAGCTGAGGCCCTGTTAGGGGACCAGGTGGCCCTGTCTTAGAGAAAAGATGCCATTTTATCATTAATATGTAGTAGAATTAGTTGGTCTTCTAAGTGTACTGCTGGTTTGTACCATATGACACCGTTTCCCCCACTGTGTTTGCACAAAGAGGGGTTGCCGGGGGACACGGTCCTGGGTTCCCATGCACAACATGCTTTATCCCTAGTCATGGATCTTTGGGCAGCTTCTGCAGAGTTGCCGCCTCTGGGAGGCTGGTTGAGGTTGTTTTTGTTTTTGTTTTTGTTTTTTTTTAATTGAAGTATAAATGGCTCACAGTTGTGTTAGTTTCGAGTGTGGTGCAAAGTGGTTCAGTTATACATATTGTACACGTATGCTATGTCATGTCTGACTCTTTGCGACCCTTGAACTGTAAACCGCTAGGATTCTCTGTCCATGAGATTCCCCAGGCAATACTGGAGGGGGTTGACATTTCCTTCTCCAGGGACTCTTCCTGACTCAGGGATCGAACTCACGTAGACTGTGTCTCCTGCATTGCTGGTGGATTCTTTACTGCTGAGCCATCAGGGAAGCCCATTGCTACATATTCTATTTCAGATTCTTTCCCATATAGTTTATTATAAGATACTGAGTAGAGTTCCCTGTCCTGTACAGTAGGTCCTTGCTGTTTGTCTATTTCATACACAGTAGTGTGTATCTGTTAACTCAAACTCCTAATTTATCGCTTCCTACTTTCCCCTTTGGTGGCCATAAATTTGTTGTCTATGTCTGTGAGTCTATTTCTGTTTCATAAATAAGTTCATTTGTACCATTTTAAGTGATATCATATATTTATCTCTCTCTGTTTGACTTATTTCACCTAACACAGTAACCTCTGGTCCATCCATGTTGGAGTTTTTTAAAGCAGTTCTCACTCTGCTGGACATTTTAATACAGCGGTGCTTGCGTGGGAGACTTTAGCATTGCAATGAGTTTGTGAGGGTCTTTGGTGACCAGGAGAACAGACCATAGCTGCCCTGGTTTCCTGTGGCTACTGAACAAACGGCCCCAAGCGCAGCGGCTTGAAACAATACGGATGTGTTATCTTTCGGTTCAAGTGTCAGAAGTCCTAAAGTCGAGGTCTGGGCAAGGCTCTTTTCCTCCTGGGCCCTCTGGGGAAAAGCCTTTTCTTGCCTTTCGGCTTCTACAGGCATTACTTCCTGGCTCCTGGCCCCCTGTCGCCCCCACGGGCAGCAGCACAGGGCCTGACCCGACCTGCTTGTAGCATCTTGTCTCCTCTGACTCTGACCCTCTGCCTCCCTCTCAAGAGGACCCTCGTGATTATATCGAGGCCCCCTCACCTTGGCATCTTCCCATCTTTAGCCCCATCTGCAAAGTTTCTTTTGCCTCATAAGGTAACACTCTCAGGTTCTGAGGATCAGAACATGGACCTCCTTCGGACCATCATTCTGTTTACCATGGAAACCAGCTAAATGTGAAGTCGATCTTGCTTATCCAGGAGGTCGATGCCAAGACACTGACCCCAGTGGAATTCTTTGGAGACCAAGTGAAGAGCTAGTTTAATCTTTTTCTCCTAAACCACATTTCTCAGCTATACACGTCTTCTCACCTTATTACATTTCTTTAGCCAAATGAAAAGCATCTGAAAAATGAAAAATCAAATTTTTTTCTCCGAACCTGGTCCTTGAGTTGCTCCAAAGTAGGACAGACCTGACTCCAAGCCCAGAAGCTGTTACTGCTGTGGATGCTGCTGCCTCTGCTCCAGCGGGCCTTCTGGCCAGCACTCCCTGATGGCCACGATAGCCATTTGCTGCTGTCAATGCAGGTAGATATAAGAGACGCAGGTTCGATCCCTGGGTCGAGGAGATCCCCTGGAGGAGGGCAGGGCAACCCACTCCGTATTCTTGCCTGGAGAATCCCATGGATAGAGGAGCCTGGCAGGCTGCAGTCCATAGGGTCACACAGAGTTGGACACAGCTTAGCATGCATGCACAGAAGAGAAACACAGAAGGACGCTGTGAAAATCAACGCTGTGTCTGTTTTCCTCCTGAATCACCTGAAATGGAAGAAAACCACTCAGGTTTTTAGTCTTTCCATTACATAAACTAGGAATAGATGCCAATTCCTTTTAAAAATATGGGCCACTTAGCATATGAAAAATCAGGCACTTTTATATCCTACTAGGAGGACTCTAAATTGGTTTAAGTTTTTCAGAGGAGCATTTTGGCAGAATGAATTTGAGCCTTAAAAAAATTCCTGTTCCAGGAAACGATCCTAAGGAAATTACTCTTGGTACCAAAAAAAAGCATCACGTACAACTCCTGAGAGTGAAAATCTTACCAAAAAGGAAGGAAAGGTTGAGAAAACAATGGTAAACATATTGGATGGGGTATTACATGGCAACTAAAGCTGACATTTCCGAGAGCATTAAGACACCAGGGAAAGGCAGGTTAGTGCGCTGCTGGTGTTCCGTCACCAAGTTGTGTCTGACTCTTTGTGACCCCACTGTCTGCAGCACGCCCGGCCTCCCTGTCCCTCACCTGTCCTGTCCCTCCCAGAGTTCGCCCACGTTCATATCTATTGAATTGGTGATTTTATCCAACCATCTCATCCTCTGTCATCCCCTTCTCCTCCTGAGTTCAACCTTTCCCAGCATCAGAGTCTTTTCCAAAGAGTTGGCTCTTCCCATTCAGGTGGCCAAAGTATTGGAGCTTCAGCTTCAGCATCAGTCCTTCCAATGAATAGTCAGGATTGAATTCCTTTAGGTTGGACTGGTTTGATCTCCTTGCTGTCCGAGGGACTCTCAAGAGTCTTCTCCAGCACCACAATTTGAAAACGTCATTTCTTTGGAGCTCAGCCTTCTTTATGGTCCAACTCTCACATCTGTTCACAACTACTGAAAAATCATAGCTTTGACTAGTGGACCTTTGTCGGTAAAGTGATGTCTTTGCTTTTTAATACGCTGTCTAGGCATCTTAGTGTGAATTCCTGCCAAAGCTGGTCCAAGGCATGGGGTGGTCCCCTTGGAGGAGATGGAAGAGAACCTGGAGGGAAGAAGAATGCCCTCCTGAGCTGGAAACTCCATCACACCAGGGACGCTGGAACACTCCATGGAGGTCCATGCAGCATTCTGTCTCCTTGTTGGAGGAGCGCTCCTATTTCATCAAATCCCCAGGGCTTTTGGCAGCTTCGTGCACCACTATCCAAGCAGTCTCCAGGGCTGGAGACACACACCCTCAGGCAGAAAGGCAAGAAACAGGTGTTGGATCCATCTTCAGGGAAAACTGAGGGCATGTGGCAGGCACCAGCGGAGTTGGCTACAGCATGCTTGAGTCGTAAATGCAAAGCACACAACTTTATATTCACGACTAACAGCCACACAAAACAGACAAAAACTGCATAGAAAGAGGACTGGGAGAAAATACACTGGACTGTTAACAGTCAGGATCTCTGAGCAATAGCACAGACAGTGGGGCATTTTCTTTTCTGCTCATTATATTGACTTTACTGTACTTTTCCATTTTTAAAAATTTTAAAAACTTTTAATTTAATTGGACTAAAGCCAGTCAACAGTGTGATAGTTTCAGGTGGATGGCAAAGGAACTCAGCCACATACACAGATGTGTCCATTCTTCCCCAAACTCTCCTCCCGTCCAGGCTGAAACACGAGGGGGAGCACAGTTCCCTGTGTTATATACAGAATCCATTTTTTTAACAGTGAAACTTTGTGATTTTAATAATGAATAAGTTGCACACATGTAACACACACATACAATGACATGGTGTGAGAAATTAAACAAGACCTAATATATACCATGTTCAATGACTTGGAAGACCCCATACTGTTATGAGGTCAGTCCCTTCCAAATTGATCTATTGCTGTAAGACAAAATCCCAATCCTAATTCCGCAGATTTGGGGATTGATGAACCAGCAGTTAATGACTGGTTTCAAGTGTATATGGAAATGGAAACACCTAGACTAGCCAAAGCTTTCCTGAAAAGGAACAGCTGGAAGACTCATTACTGGGTCTCAAGTTTTACTATAAAACACCAGTATTCATACAGCAAGGTCCTGGCAAACGGTAGACAGGTACATCTTGGGGCAAAATAGAGACGCTAGATTCCCGCTAACACCATCATCTAATTTCCAACAAAGGCACTAAAGTGATCTGATACAGATAAGAAAGTCTTAAACGACTAGATATCCATGTGGAAAATAATGAACCTAGGTCTCTACTTTACATCTTATGCAAAATTAAATGGAGATGGATCCTAGACATAAATGTAAAAGCTAAAACTATAAACCTTCCAGGAGTAAACACAGGAAAATATCTTTTTGACTTGGGGGTAGGCAAAGCTTTCTTACAAAGTACAGAGAAAACAATAACCCTAAAAGAAAATTTGACTTCATTAAAATTAAGAAGTTCTGCTCATTAAAATGCTTCATTATGAAATAAATAGGCGGACTTCCCTGGTAGAACAGTAGATAAGAATTGGCCTGTCAATGCAGGGGACACAGGTTCAATCCCTGGTCCAGGAAGTTGCCACATGATTTGAAGCAGCTGAGCCCATGTACCACAGCTACTGAGCCTGTACTCTAGAGCCTGAAAGACACAACTGCTGAGCCTGTGTGCGGCAGCTACTGAAGCCGCCTGCCTCGAGCCTGTGCTCCGCAACAAGGGAAGCCACAGCAATGAGAAGCCTGTGCGCTGCGAGGAAGCGCCTCACCAAAGCTAGAGAAAGCCTGCATGTAGCAACAAAGGCCCAACGCAGCCAAGTAAACAAATAATCTAAAAAAGAAGTAAATAGGCAAGCCACAGACTGGGAGAAAATATGTGTAAAAATGCATATCTGTTAAGCACCGGGGTCCAGAATGTGTAAAGAACTCCTACACCTCAAGAATAAAAAAACAGATGACTCAGTTAAGAAATGGGCAAATAATTGGAACAGACACTTCACAAAAAAGACATACAAATGACCAACAAACACATGAAAATGTGCTCATTAAAAGCATCATTAACCATCAAGGAAATAAAGGTAAAACCCGCAATGTGCTACTGTTACAACACTCATCAGAATGGCTAAAACTTGCGGCACTATGTGTTCATGAAGTGAAGTCGCTCAGCTCAGCCGTGTCCAACTCTTTGCGACCCCGTGGACTGTAGCCTGCCAGGCTCCTCTATCCATGGGATTCTCCAAGCAAGAATACTGGAGTGGGTTACCATTTCCTTCTCCAGGGGATCTTCCCGACCCAGGGATCGAACCCGGGTCTCCCGCATTGGAGGCAGATGCTTTAACCTCCAAGCCACCAGGGAATGTCTTGGAGCTTCCCAGGTGGCTCAGTGGTAAAAATTCCACCTGCCAAGCAGAAGAGAGGTTTGATCCCTCAGTCAGGAAGATCTCCCAAAGAAGGAAATGGCAACCCAGTCCAGTATTCTTGCCTGGAAAATCCCATGAACAGAGGAGCCTGGTGGGCTACAGTCCACGGGGTCACAACTTAGTGAGCAAAGAGTTGGTCACAACTTAGTGACTAAACAGCAACAATTAATGTACTGGCTTGATGCGGAAGCAACCTAAATGTCCATCAAGAGGAAAGTGAAAGTGAAAGGTACTCAGTTCCGTCCAACTCTTTGTGATCCCTGGACTATACAGTCCATGGAACTCTCCAGGCCAGAATACTGGAGTGGGTAGCCTTTCCCTTCTCCAGGGGATCCCCACAACCCAAGGATAGAACCCAGGTCTCCCACACTGCAGGCAGATTCTTTACCAGCTAAGCCACAAGGGAAGCCCCATCAACAGAAGGAAGGTGAAGGTGAAGGTGAAGTCGCTCAGTCGTGTCCGACTCTTTGCGACCCCGTGGACTGTAACCTACTAGGCTTCTCCGTCCATGGGATTCTCCAGGCAAGAATACTGGAGTGGATTGCCATTTCCTTCTCCAGAGGATCTTCCCGACCCAGGGATCGAACCCGGGTCTCCCGCATTGGAGCAGACACTTTAACCTCTGAGCCACCAGGGAAGCCTCCATCACAGAGGAATGGATAAATAAGACATGGCACATATGTACAATAGAATGATCGCCATAAAAAGGAACAAAATTGGGTCCTTTGTTGAGACGTGGGTGGATCTGGAGTCTATCATACAGAGTGAAGTGAGAAAGAGAAAAGCAAATATCGTTTATTAATGCATACATGTGGAATCTAGGAAAACAGTACAGATGAACCTATTTTCAGGGCAGGAATAGAGACGCAGATGTAAAGAACAGACTTGCAGACGCAGGAAGGAGAAAGGGGGTGGAATGAACTGGGAGAGCGGCGTTAGCGTATATACACTGCCACGCGTAAAGCAGACAGCTGGGAGAAGCTGCTGAAGAGCACAGGGAGCTCAGCTCAGCGCCCTGTGATGACCTAGAGGGGTGGGATGGGGGGCATGGGTGTGAGGGAGGTCCAAGAGGGAGGGGGTATATTATACGTATAGCTGATTCACTTTGTTGTACAGCAGAAACTAACACAACAAGCAATTATACTCCAGTTTTAAATAACATGCCATAGTGAATATGATTCAGTAAATTGGCTCAGAATGAATTTAGGGCAGCAATATATTCAGATTAGTAAAAACCACATGTTAAGTATGTGTTTTAAAAAACTTAGAAACCCATTAAAAAAAAAAAGAATGGATAAAATTAACATGATGGAGTTTAGGCAGCAATGTAGAGCAATTGCTGATAGCCAGGTAAACACTACAACTCTTTGGTCAGAGAGCTGGGAGTTTCTTATAAAACTAAATATACAATTGCCCTGTAACCTAACAGAGACATTACTTTGCCAACAAAGGTCCATCTAGTCAAAACTATGATTTTTCCAGTAGTTATGTACAGATGTGAGAGTTGGACCATAAAGAAAGGTGAGTGCCAAAGAATTAATGCTTTTGAACTGTGGTGTTGGAGAAGACTCTTCAGAGTCCCTTGGACAGCAAGGGAATCCAACCAGTCAGTCCTAAAGGAAATCAATTTGAATGTTCATTGGAAGGACTGATGTTGAAGCTGAAGCTCTAGTACTTTGGTCACCTGATGTGAAGAGCTGACTCATTAGAAAAGACCCTGATACTGGGAAAGATTGAAGGCAGGAGGAGAAGGGGACGAGAAAGAATGAGATGTTTAGATGGCATCACCAACTCAATGGACATGAGTTTGACCAAGCTCCAGGAGTTGGTGATGGACAGGGAAGCCAGGCGTGCTGCAGTCTATGGGATCACAAAGAGTTGGACAAGACTGAGCGACTGAACTGAACTGATAATCCGGCAATTGCTCTTTTAGGTTTTTATTTCTTTTTAAGACTTTTTAAATTTTATTTTTGGCTGCGCTGGGTCTTCCTTGCTGTGTGCAGGCTGTCTCTGGCCTTGTGGGGGAAGGGGGCTCCTCTTCGATGCTGTGGGCAGGCTGTCTCTGGCTGGAGGAGGGGTGCTCCTCTTCGATGCTGTGGGCAGGCTGTCTCTGGCTGTTGGGGGGGGGGGCTCCTCTTTGATGCTGTGTACAGGCTGTCTCTGGCTGGGTGGGGGGCTCCTCTTCAATGCTGTGTGCAGGCTGTCTCTGGCTGGGCTGGGGGCTCCTCTTCGATGCTGTGTGCAGGCTGTCTCTGGCTGTGGAGGGGGGCTCCTCTTCGATGCTGTGTGCAGGCTGTCTCTGGCTGTGGGGGGGGCTCCTCTTTGATGCTGTGGGCAGGCTTCTTGTTGCGGTGGCGTCTCTGGTTGTGGAGTACTGGCTCTGGGTACACTGGTTGCAGTAGTTGCGGCTCCAGGCTCAGTAGTTGCGGTACACAGGTTTAGCTGCTCCGTGGCACGTGGAATATTCCCAGAGTGGGATTGGACTGGGGCCCCTGCATTGGCAGGCAGATTTCCATCCACTGTACCACCAGGGAAGCACTCTCTTAGGTTTTTTACCAAGGAAAACAGGAAAAGATGTTCACAGAAAGACCCTTGAAAGATCTTCATAGCAGCTTGTCCTTGCCAGTTCAGGCTGCTTTAAGAAAAAACTAAGATGAGAAAGGGATTGTGTGGGGTCATGACCGTAGACCTTTTTCTCTTCTCAGCTCTGGAGGCGGGGAAGCTGAGGTCAGGTCCGGCTCTGGGCGGGCTGACCTCTTGTTGAATCCACTCGTGAGCAAGGAGCTCATCGCCTGCCAAGGGTCCCATCTCCACACACCAGCACACTGCAGATTCGATTTCACCATATGAGCTCTGAGGGATACAGTAACACTCAGTCCACAGCACAGCCTTGTTCATAATAGCCCCAGAGTGGGAAAAGCCCAGGGGTCCACGGACAGGAAAATGGACAAACTGTGTTATATCCACACTATGGAATTCAACTCAGCCATAAAAAGCAAAGAATTATTAATGCACACAGAAACATTAATGAACCTGCCACACTTTAACCAAAAGTATGCCTATTGTACTATCCCATGTATGTGAAGTTCTGAGAAGGCAAAATCGAGCTGCAGTAGAGAAGAATCAGAACAAAGGTGCCTTCTAGGGGGTGGAGGGGAGGTGGAGAAGAAGCATGAAGGAAACTTCTGGAATAGCATTCACATTCTGCACCATAATACGCACTTGGGTGACACAGATGTGTGGATTTCCCAGAAAGAAGCAAATCCATGCATTTTATTGTAAGTTTTACTTCTGAATAACTATAGATAAATATTGAGCTTAAACTCTAGTTAATAAAATGCATGCTGAAATCTTTTGTGCGGAGACATTCACTGATACTTGTAGCTTACTTTGAAATGCATAAAAATGAAATAGATAGGGAGCTGATCGACTATGAGAATTGTCCATTGTGGAATCAAGGTTGTGGGTGCACAGTGTGTAATTCTTTCAACTTTTCTGTTGAGGTTTGAACTTTTTCTACAAAAATATTAAAGAAAAAAAAATGAGATGACAGAATACATTACCAAAACCACTTTTAGAGGTTCTCTTCCTTGACTGGAAATTAATTCCATGGGAGTTTAACTGAGGTAAAATCCTTTGGCACAAGAAAAATTCTTTGCAGGGTATTAACAAGGCAAAATCTAAAATAACCTAAAGTTATTTAAAAATAGTCATTTAGTATGTGAAAGTTCTTTAGCACAGTGGACACTGTGGCAAACACTATTCAAAATCAGCATCATGAAGACTGTGTTGGAAAAGGAAAAATATCTTTGTTGGCCTGCAACCTCAAGCAATCAGTAATTCTCACACAGGTAATGGTATTTTCTTGTGATCTGATGACTAGCTTTAGTGCTGTGTTTCGATTTGTTTTTCTTTTTCATGTGTGTTTCTATTGTAGATTTCAGTTTGTGGTTACCATGAAGTTTCAATATTTCACCCTGTATATAGACAAGATTCTTTAAGTTTCTGGTCTTTTAATGTCGAATGCATTTCCGGCATCCTGCCTGTGCATTCTCTCCTCACGATTGCTGGTTTCGATGCCACACTTGTGCGGATGATTTCCTAGCTTTACTGAGTATTTGCCTTTACCAGTGAGCTTTTCCACATACAATGTTCTTGTTTCTAGTTGCAGCCTTTTCTTTTCCGCTTAGAGAAGTTCCTTCAGCGTTTGGTGCAAAGCTGGTCTCGATGGTGCTGTGTTCTCTCAGCTCTTTCTTGTTGGTAAAGCTTTTGATTTCTCTGTGGAATCTGAATGACAGCCTTGCTGGGTAGAGTATTCTTGGTTGTAGGTTCATTCCTTTCATCACGTTAAATATAGCGTCACTCAGGTAGTTCTCAAATGTGTGTTGGTATAAGCAGTATCTGGGAGGTCATATACAAAAGTGAGAATAGTGTTACGTTAAGATAGCATCATTTTTTTTAATGTTGTTACATCACTTTTTCAATAAGAGAACTTTTTAAAAAGTAAATATAAAGGCCGAACAAAAAGCTATACAAGAAAAATATAATTAAATTACACACTAATTTAATTCCCTGATGGCTCAGTGGTTAGGACTCTGTGTTAAATTCCTGAGCTTCCAATTCCTGGTCAAGGAACTAAGATTCTGCAAGCTGCAAGGAGTGGCCTGAAAAATTTACATTACACCCTAATAGTATATTTTCTTCAATATTTTTATTTATTTGTTTGTCTGGGCTGGGTCTTAGTTGTGACGTGTGGGATCTAGCTCCCTGACCAGGGATTGAACTTGGGCCCCCTACCTTGAGAGTGTCAAGTCTTAACCACTGGATCACCGGGGAAGTCCCCAGTATAGCCATCTTGGCTTGGCTTCTCCTTGTGGGTAGCTTTTTAAAAATTACTAATTCATTATCTTTACTTGTACTGATATTTTCTATTTCTCCCTGAGTCAGTTTTGGTAGTTTGTGCCTTTTTAGTAATTGCCTATTTCCTCTAAGTTATCTAATTTGTGGCATACAATTGTTCACGTATTTCATAAATCTCTTTTATTAGGTCTACAAGGTCAGTAGCAATGCCTCTTTTTTCAGTCCTTATTCTAGTAATTTGAATCTTCTCTCTCTCTTTCTCTTTCTAGCTAAAAATTTATCAAAATATTGACCTTTTTTCAAAGAGTCAACTTTGGGTTTTGTTAATTTTCTCTACATTTTTTTCCATTCCATACTATTTCATTTATCTCTGCTCTAATCTTATTTTCTTCCTTCTTTTTGCTTTGGTTTACTCTTTTTAGGGTGGAAGGTTAGGTTATTAAGATTTTCTTTCTAATGTAGGTATTTAAAGCTATAAACTTCCTCTAAGCACTGCTGCTGTTGCTGCTAAGTCACTTCAGTCGCGTCTGACTCTGTGCGACCCCAGAGACGGCAGCCCACCAGGCTCCCCCATCCCTGGGATTCTCCAGGCAAGAACACTGGAGTGGGTTGCCATTTCCTTCTCCAACCTCTAAGCACTACTTCACCACGTCTCATAAATTTTAGTATTTTCATTTTCATTCATCTCAAAACATTTTCTAGTTCATCTCGTGGTATCTCGTTTTACCAATTGGTGATTTAGGAGTGAGTTTTTAAATTCCCACCTATCTATCAATCTCCTAAATATCCTTCTGTTAGTGATGGTTAATTTCTACATTTCCCAGACTCTACCAGAGCCTTTCAAAGTGCCCTGTGGACATCTCATTCTCAAACTTTTCCTTTTATATGTTGGTTGACTTCTTGTTTGCCTCAACTGCCAACACCGACTCAGACAGCTGCCATATTAAACAATTGCCACTAATTGTTTCAAGCAATCAGTTCGTGGTATCTCGTTTTACCAATTGGTGATTTAGGAGTGAGTTTTTAAATTCCCACCTATCTATCAATCTCCTAAATATCCTTCTGTTAGTGATGGTTAATTTCTACATTTCCCAGACTCTACCAGAGCCTTTCAAAGTGCCCTGTGGACATCTCATTCTCAAACTTTTCCTTTTATATGTTGGTTGACTTCTTGTTTGCCTCAACTGCCAACACCGACTCAGACAGCTGCCATATTAAACAATTGCCACTAATTGTTTCAAGCAATCAGTGGGGTTTCCAGGGTCTACCACACAGAGCAACCAATGACATATCAGGAGATGGACTTTTGATGAGCCCCAAACACAATCTGTCCCCTTCAAGGGGTGCTAGGCTTCTGCCTTTCATGGCTGCTTAAAATTTGAAGGTCTTCAATACTGCAGAGATGAATGGGAGATTGGGACTAGGGCAAGCTGAAGTGCCACAAAGTTCACTGTTCTCTCTGAGCTTCAGCTGTTTTCTTTAATAAATGTTTCTCAGATTGTTGCAAGCCTTTGGTTAATTTCCACAGTTCTGAAAAAGTTCATTTTCATAATTTCTTTGGCCAGTGTTCTCACTGCTTTTATGGAGGAACAGTTTTTTGGAAGTCCTTACTCAGCCATTCTGAAAGCAGCTATTCCTGCTAAAATATTCCCTCTCTCTAATTTTGATGCATGGCAGCTCTCCCTGTCAACAGCCCAGAACTGCTGTTGGGTGCTAGCTCTCAGCTCTATCAATAGTGGTTGGCCTTGTGGAGCTGGGGGAAGGGGCCTGGGGAAGGCGATGGCCCGTCGCTGTGTGTCTAGAGGTTGTAGGTCTTTCTGGCACTTCTTGGCCATGCTGTCTTGTCGCTGGTGGATGATGGTCATGCTGGGAGCTGATGAGAGTGTAGCTGGGCCATCATGCTGCCAGTTTGGTGACTGCGTGGGGTCTGTCTGTAAGGTACCCCTTTCTGACTCCTTTAATGAAATCAAACCCTGGTGCTCAAGGCTGCTTGGGAAGGAACATATCCCTAGGAAGTTCATCTCTTTCGCCCCAGGTGCACCTTGTCCTTTGGGAAAAGGATGTCTCAAAACTTAGCCCACAACACGCAAAACAAAGGCAGCTGCTAGTTTTGGTGTTGTTTGTTTGTTTTTTTTTAATTGATGACAATGAGGGAAACCCAGCCAGTAGATTTCCATCTTATTCAGAATGGCTAAAAGCTGGAGCAAAGCAGTGGTATTTTCAGTACTTTCTTTCTATGTGGAATGTGTCTCAAAGGACCTGTCATTCATTTTATGTTCAGATCAATTAATCCAAGATGAATTTTTCATGGGGTGTTTTTTCCTTCCTACAGTCATATGTAAGGCTTCAGTCTGGACTCTAGTTTACTCACTAGCACTAAAGAATTTGTTTTTTTCAGAAGTGGTTATGAACCAAAGCTGCTTGTTAGGAGACCTCTGGCTCTGCCATGGCTTGTGGGATGGAGCTATGGTTGTTGCTGGGGGAAGCCGGAGAGGTGCAGAGAGTCAAGCCATGCTCTGGGGTCCCCTCTCCCTCCTCTGTTTCAGTCTTCCTGGACCCCCACCCTGGTATCCTCCAAGCTGCTATGTGTACACTCTGTATATCTTTAACTCACACATTCCACCTTCCATTGTTTTTATTCCACTTCACATGTACTGTAAGAACCCTGCGGCAGTCCCTTTCCCCTCCCTGTTTATAGGAAGCCAGAGTATTTTTCCTGTGGTCATGTATGGATGTGAGAGTTGGACTGTGAAGAAGGCTGAGCGCCGAAGAATTGATGCTTTTGAACTGTGGTGTTGGAGAAGACTCTTGAGAGTCCCTTGGACTGCAAGGAGATCCAACCACTCCATTCTGAGGGAGATCAACCCTGGGATTTCTTTGGAAGGAATGATGCTAAAACTGAAGCTCCAGTACTTTGGCCACCTCATGCGAAGAGTTGACTCACTGGAAAAGACCCTGATGCTGGGAGGGATTGGGGGCAGGAGGAGAAGGGGACGACCGAGGATGAGATGGCGGATGGCATCATGGACTCAATGGACGTGAGTCTGAGTGAACTCCAGGAGTTGGTGATGGAGAGGGAGGCCTGGCGTACTGCGATTCATGGGGTCGCAAAGAGTCGGACACGACTGAGAGACTGAACTGAACTGAGAGTACAATCCTACCACATGTTCCCTCCCAGAGGGAAAATGGAGATGCTTGGCAGGTAGCGCCAAAGACTCCCGCAGAAAAGAAGCGGTATTTGGAAAACGTCTTAAGGATTGGAGCCAACGCCAAGGCCCAGGAGTCACAAGACAGGCGTGTAACCAGCCAATGTACAGCAAACCACAGCTCAGACTCCCTGACGATAAGATAGACGTCTATGGAGACTGCATCACCCCGTCTGTTTATCTGCTGTATCTGATGCTTTGTCACGTTGGGGCCTTGCTGACCCTGGAGGGGTGGCCCTGCCCAGGTTAACTAATTCCTAGAGACAATGAACCACTTACCTTCGAGTGCTTCTTTCATATGTAGATCAACCAATCAGAGAGCTCACACCCCACCCCCTCCTCTACGGGACCCTCACCCTGGGCCACTGTCCCTTGTCACACAGGGCAGGTACCCCATACCTGGGAACAGCACTGGGCCCAGAGCCTGCTGGAGTGACTCAGGCCAGCTAGTCCCAAGCCTGCTGATCCCGCCTTGCCAGCTCCTTCCTGTGGAAAACGCCGTATAACTAGCTCCTGCCCGCATTCTCCTCTTACTCCTATCTCCCGATGACCCTGGTGCCTGTCCATGGGCCTTGCCTGCTCTGACATGTCTCCTGATTCCAGGGAGCTGTGTGTAAAAACCTCTTCCTTCCTGGCATCATTTCTGTGTCTGTGTGTCTTAACATCCCTTATTAAAACAAATCCTGAATTGCCTTCAAACAAAGGCAGCGGTGACCACAAATGTCCGAGCACACTGACCAGTGTTTGTTGTGCTGGGCACTGGGGGATGGAATGAGCTGGAAGCACAGTCCCCACTGCTGTGGGATTCATACTCCACGGGAGCACAGCTATGAGTGAGAGGATGCTGAACACGGTGACTGCAGGCCGTAGGTGCCACAGAGCTCCCTGAAACCAGGGGTTCCTCCACTGCAGACCTCTGTCCTCACTGAAGGATGCTGAAGGACTCACCTCAGGTCCTTACAGGGGACACTCACAGGCTCCAGGGGAGGTTCTAAGAGATCTGCTCTACGCCTGTCACTTCTCATTGTGGCAGAGATGCTGTCCAGGATTAGAGGCAAATCTGGTCTAGTTAAGTATAAACTGCAGCCTCCTTGTCCTGTTTAGGATTTAGCAAGTGAGCATCAGGCTTTGCTCCAGAGCTTGAGCTCCTGGCATTTGAGCTGGGCTTTAATTTTCTCCTGGGTACCTTCCTGTCTACCTTCCGTTTGATTTTTACCAGCACAACTGCGAGGTAGATGGAGGATTAATCACTGAGGCTATATTAATAACTGTGTTTCCTATTTAATGGTACATAATTATCATCCTTTCATTGTGGACCCAGAACCACCCATGCACGTCACTGGAATTGTGGATGGAAGCTAATTTCATCATGTGTTAGGAGCTGCCTCTCAGAAACAGGGTAACTGCCACAGAAACATATTTTTAGATTAAAAAATAAAATTTTAATTGAATAAAGTTGGAGACTTTCAGAAAACTGAAAAAAAAAAAAAGGTATATCAGTCTGACCACATAAAGACAATAATTCTGAGTATTTGGGCTGATATTCCAATCTTTCCTCCAAATATGTAGAGCTCTTTTTGTATTGTAAGAAATTACTGTGATGCTAGAGAAGACTCTTGAGAGTCCCTTGGACAGCAAGGAGATCAAACCAGTCAATCTTAAAGGAAATCAACCCTGAATATTCATTAGAAGGACTGAGGCTGAAACTAAAGCTCCAACACTTTGGCCACCTGATGTGTAGCGCTGACTCATTGGAAAAGACCCTGATACTGGGAAGACTGAAGACAGGAGGAGAAGGGGACGACAGAGGATTAGATGGTTGGGTGGCATCACCGGCTCAATGGACATGAGTTGAAAACAAACTCCAGGAGATAGTGAAGGACAGGGAAGCCTGGCATATTGCAGTCCATGAGGGTCACAAGGAGTTGGGCACAACAGAGCAACTGAATAATAACATAAGCAATTATGTTTACAACTTTTAGCCTTCTTTTATCATTTGAGATTTTTATGGTAGCACATCAATATTAATAATTCTAATGACTATATATTTTATTAAATTGATGAAACTATTCCTTTTTGATGTTCTGTTTACAATTTAAATTCTCTGACGAACATCTTTGTGTGTAAATATTTTTTGGAGATACTGATAATTACCTCCAAGTAGAATCACAGATGGATTTGCTCAGACAGTCCAGCTTTGGCTGCCTGGCCTGCTCCTGACGTCCCCTCCAGGAGCCTGTCTGCCAACCCTGGGCCCTGGGCCTGATGCTAGAGCCCTGGAGTCTCTACTGCCAGCCTGCCTGCTGCATTCCAGCTGTTTGACCTTGAGTCCCCTTGCTACTGTGGTACCTGAAAGATGACCTCCCTCCTGGGAGTGTCTGCTGCCTCTCTGTTCCTCATGCCCATTTGGTCATAGCTGTGGGTGGTCTGAGGCTCAGGACTTCCCCATTGGTGCCAGCCTTGCCCCCAGACTCCAGCATCTACTGAGATTGTTTTGTTCACTCCTGGTCCCTGAACTCATCCATGGTGAGAACAGAGCTTGCTCAGCAAATCTGCAGTGTGAACAAATGTCTCAGACAGTAAGAGGGAGGTTAATGGTTTGGAGAGAGAGGGCAGGTCAGAGTGATGTCCAGGGTTTGCTACACGAGCTTGAGGACTAAGCGCCAGAGAGATGGTGAAGGCCCTGGGACTGATTGAGTCACTGCACCGCCTAAACAAACCTAGTCCCAAAGCCCCTCACTCTGTGGTGTATTTGACCTCCTGTCTAATTGTGAGAGTCCAGAAGATGTGGGAAGAGAACAAAAGATCTGAGCTGAGAGGAGCAGAATCTGTCTCCCCAAAGGGGAGAGTCCAGAGCTGGCCATGGTGCTGAACCAGGGCTCCAGGCCACCAAAGGGGAGCGTGGAGTGGAGTCTGCAATAGGACTACCTTGGGACCAGCCTGGACAGGGCAAAGAGAAGCTACATCTGAGGTTCTGGCCCCAGGGAAGTGTTGATAATTGAAGCCTTCTGCTTTCCCCTGACATCCTGGTGGGCTTACCTGTTTACTTACATCCCAGGCACCAGCACCAAACCTCACTACAGAAAAACTCACAAGCTAAGAGACAATTAAATTTAATGGCAGCCTGCTGGAGCAGGTACTGTTCACAGCTGCCTTTTCAGATAAGGATAAAAATTATAGCTTGGATTTAAATAGCACCTTCCCAGCTACCCTTGAAGGAGCATCACATGGAATTAACAAACTTAGTTAAACTTTTCGGAGCTGCGCAGGAATTTGGGGGAATAGCTTAGAAGCATTCCCATGTTTCTGACATCTGATCTTCCAAATAGCTGCCCTATTACAGGAGATGGAATAAAAATGGAAGATCCGGGTTAAAGACTCTACCAAATCTCTTCTATCCGCCAGGATCATCCCAATGTCATTTGAACCTCAGGAGAGCCTACAGACCCTCAGCCACCATAGGAGTGAAATTCCCCTATGGGATCTCCCAGGACAGAGAGCAACGCCCAGTGCCTTATGGTTTGTCCTGAGCCAGGCACCTTGGGACGGGCCTGGCCTGGACTCTGGCCCTCAGTCAGGACCGCAGTTGAGGGAGAGATGGAATGTCACAGTGCATCTGAGGAGCTGACCTCCGTCTGCTGCTGCCAAGGGCTGGCAGATACTGTGGGCTCAGGGCTGGGGTGGGGATATAATGACTGGTCTAATCTGTCCCGCTCCTTGTCACTTCTTATATGGGCTGGAGTTAGGACACAAGATGCAGGAAGCCACCTCGGGTGTAAAAGAAGCAAGTGGAGGATTTGAGGCCTATGGCTCAGACCACCCTGCATGGCTCTGCACAGCCCAATCTCGTAGCATCCTGTGGACACAGGGACCCAGGTGCTCCAGCGCCAAGCCCGGCAGGAGGGGCCCAGCAGACCTGCTGCAAAAGCCCTGGGCCTGCTGCAAAACCCCTGCAAAACCCCAGAGGCTGGATGGACCCGCACCCCGAATTAAGTTCTGAGGTGGAGACTAAAGATGCCACAGCTGCATCTGAGGTGGGGGAAGTTTCGTTCCTTGTGTGCTCGGGTTTTGTTCCTTGCAGGACCAGGTTTTCCAAATAGAACAGAGCAGGCTCCTTAGCTGGTAGGAACACAGCTCAGAGCCAGGAAGGCGCTGGCTGGAGTTTACTGCACGTGAGGGTGGGGTCCTGCTTGTGTGTGGACAGGGGCTGGCATGATTTCTACCTTCTGCATGCAGGGAGAGAGCCCCTGGTTGCCCAAACGTGGGGCCTCCAGGGCAGAGGAGGGGTAGGTGTGAACACCAGCCTCAGCCGGATCCCAGGGACTGTGGCTTGGCCCTGTAGGATCTGAGGGACTGGTTTCCCTTATGTGTTTCAGGCCAAACAATTCACTTCCTGCTGTCTCATTTCCTTTTTAAAGATCTTTCGAAACATGTTAGCAGAAATGAATCACAACTCCTGTGGGAAACAGTATGGCAGTTCCTCAAAAAATTAAACATAGAAATACCATATGATCCAGCAATTCCACTTCTGGGCAGAACCCAGGAGAAATGAGAGTGGAGCCTCAAACAGATATTTGCATACCCGTGTGCACAGCAGCCCTGCTCTCAACAGCCAAGCAAGGGGCACAGCCCAGTGTCCATCAGGGGACAGGTGGACAGAGAGATGTGGTCCACCTTCACAAGGGAATAGTCTCCACTGTAAAAAGGAAGGCGGTTCTGACGTCTGCTGTGACAAGGGTGAGCCTTGAGGACACAACGCTCAGTGACACAGGCCAGACACGAAAGGACAAATACTGTGTGATCCACTTACCTGAGGTCCCTGGAGGAATCAGACTCATAGAGACGGGAAGCAGGACGGTGGGTGCCAGGGGCTGGGGGGTGGGATGGGGAATCACTGTTTCATGGGGGCAGAGTGTCGTTGGGGAAGAGGCGGACAGCAGTGATGGTCACACGGCAATGTAAATGGACTTAATGCTGCTGGCCTGGACACACCTCTGAGCAGATAGAATGGTAAAAGTCGTGTTAGGTGGTTTTACCACCTAATAATAAAGAAGAAACAAACCCAAACAGCAGGTGCGGGGAAGGGTTTCAGACTTCCAGGGCTGTAGGGTTTATTACCGTCCCCTCCCTCCACGTGGGGGAGGCCTGGCCCTCGGTCACACTAGCCAAGGAGATGACGCCAGGCCTCAGGTGCAGACTGTCTGAGGAAGAAGAGGTCAAAATGTGGACTTGTACCCTGGCCCTTACAGCAGGACTGTGGTGTCCTTGGGATGGAACTGACTCTGGGACCCCCTACTGGCTTCCTGGGGTGGAACCAATCTGAGTCCCATTTGGATTACAACCGAGGTACAAGGACTGACTCTTGCCTAAACAGTGGCAGAGAAAATAGAACTCCTTTTTTAAAAATATCATTTTATTCCTGCTGTCCTGCCATGATTTTGGCGAGGAGGGAGCTGCACCTTGCCTCCTGTGGGATCTTAGTTCCCAGACCAGGGACCGAACGTGCATCCCTTGTAGAGCAAGCGCAGAGTCTGAAACACTGGGCCAGCAGGAAAGCCCTCAAAGTGGGGTTCATGATTTCTCCCAGCCGTGCCCCCGTGCCATTGTTCAACTTGAGGTTCAGAAGGTGCTTTCCCGCTGGCACCAGCCCTTCTTCCCTGTCCCCAGGCCCTGAGGACACAGCCCCCTGTGCTCAAACCTTCCTGGGCATGAATGACATGCAGCCCCTGAAGTTTTGGGCAGGAGGAAGGGGGCCACCGGCTGCCTTCTCACCCAGAGCCTGGCCTTCTTCCCAGCTCACACGGCCGACGAGGAATTCAGCTCCTCTCAGGCTGGCTGTCGAGTTCTCTGCCAAGTGGTCCTCTCTCTTCAAAGACAGACACAGAGCATCTGGCCCTCCTCAAACCCCTCACACTTGTCCTTCTCTACTCCTCTGCTCTGTCTCTGAATCCAGATTCAAAGGCCCTTGAGCTCAGGTCAGACCCACTGGGTGGATAAGCTGTCTCCCACCTTATATCCCCAGAGGTTAGGTGGGCAAATCTGGGGTCCCTGGATGTGAGATGGCAGAGGCCCCAGGCTGGGGCTCCTGGGCTGCTAGTACCACAAGTCCAGGTTCATTCAGATGCAGCTGGTTTGAGGTAGGGCCCGGGCATTGGTACCCAGGAAATCCTCAGTGGCCCCGAGAGCCAGGCTGGCCTTGAGGACTGTGGGCATGAAACAGACGGGTAAGCACATCAGCTGGCCCTGGCTGCTGCAGCGGAGCACACAGCCGGGCAGCTCTAACAGTGGACGCTTATTTCTCACAGTCTCAGAGGCCAAGTCCAAGATCAGGGCTCTGCCTGGTGGGTGACCAACTTCTGTGTTTTCACTGGAGGAAGGGGCAGGGGCCTCTCGGGGTCTCTTTCATAAGGGCCCGACCCCGTTCCTGAGAGCTCCGCCCTCCTGACCTGCTCACCCCAGAGGCCCCACTGGGACCCCACCACCCTGGGCCTCTGGGTTAGCCTATGAATCTGGGGGTGCACAGACCCTCAGCCTGCAGCCCTGCCCAGGAGAGGAGAGCGGAGAGAGGCGGCTGGTCTCAGGGCTCTGGCCCATCAGGGGCTTTTCACGAGGACTGGGTCTGGGGTCCTGGAGACGCTGCCTCCCCAGCTTAGGCAGGGGTCTGAGACGCGCAGGACCTGGGCCAGGGTGGCTGGAAACGACTGGTCTCAGGGCGGCAGTCACTGGGCTTTGATAATTCAGAGCGGGAGGAGGTTACCTCTGGGCTTCTGTGGGGCCGTGGAATCAGATTTATTTTTGTTTATTTATTTTTTAAAATATTTATTTATTTGATTAAGCCAGGTCTTAGTTGTGCCATGCGGGATCTTCAGTTTCTGCATGTGGGATCTTAGTTCCTGGACCAGGGATGGAACCCACGTCCCCTGCACTGAGAGCATGAAGTCTTAGCCACTGGACCACCAGCAGGCCCCAGAGTCAAGGTTTAAATGCCCTTATCCTTTGACTTGAAAATTCTAGAAGCCTTGATGATGTTGGGAGCCACAAAGCGAGTGCTGAGAGACACGGATGGAGTCTGGCTGTCCCCATCAGAAGGGAGGTGGGCCTTCCTCGTGTTGTCGCCAACCTTCCACTGGACACGCCCAAGATCCCGGGGCTTTGTCAGCCCAGAGGTCAGCCCAGCCCCAACATCGTCATGACACATGTGGTCAGACAAGATCCCATGTGGTCTCTGGGCGTCTGCCCCACAGCTGAGCCCCTCGGCTCTGGTGTCAGCACCGGCCAGTCTTGGGTTAGCTCTCTGCAGACATCCGGACCTCAGCCCAGGTACCACTTGCCCTGCGTGCTCCCAGCCAGTAGCCTCGCCAGGACCTCGCAGGCATCGGGCCAGCTTAGCAGCAGTGACCCCTGAGAGGAGCGAAGGGGCACAGGGTCTGGCCCAGACTGTCCTGCCGCAGCCTCTCTGACCCGGGAGCGATGAACCTGCCCTGTCCGGCTCAGTCCCTGGACGAGCTCTGCTGACCCTGGGCCCAGGCTCTCCTGTGTCCTCTTGCAGGCGGGGAAGGCCTTCTCCCCGAGAGGGGGTGCCTGGCTTCACCTTCCAGAGAACATCTGATTTTTCTCTGTAAAAGGTTCAGCCACACGGACAGAACCACAGCAAACCAGAGAGTCTCCATTCACAGGACTTGGTCCATATCATGGGGTATTCAGATAGGAATATTCCTTGCTGGCCACCTGTATTGCCATGGAAAATCCACAGGGTATTGTCAAACCTACACACAAATCCTGGAGGTTCCAGGACACAATAGCACATGCAAAACTTCACTTAAAAGGTCTGAGGGCTCAGTATCAAGATTATATTTTATACTGGTCATATTTAGGGGCTGATTTTGGGGTGACTCATGTTATTTTACAAAGTTCTACCTTCCTAGAGTCGAGAGCGGTAAGAACTCTTGGCAAGAGCCATCCACTCAAATCGGGAGCCAAGAGCCTCGCCCCTGCTTATGGCCACGTCCAGGACTGCCGCCCTGCCCCCCGCAACCCCTGGAACAGCTTGGCTTTCACAAAAGCTCATGGTCCCTGCATTTCTTTCTCCCTAAGAAAAAGCCGCCCCAGGGACCTCACCCAGCCTTTGCACCTGAGAGCCTTCCCCGTGGATGTGGACTCGCTCCTGGAGGACTGCCTGCGGCTGCACCTGGGGCTCTCCCTGGAGGGCAGAAGGTCTTCCTTCACCAATGGAATGCTGGTCGCTGGTGTGGACCGTCCCCCATAAACTGGCCCTGGTCTAGACACAGCCATGAAGACCCGCCTTCCTGCATCTCCAGTCTGACGGAGGTGGGGTAGCCATGGGGGGAGGTTGACCCCCAGGGGCTGCGTGTTTACAAGGGCCCCAAGAACACAGGAGAGAGGCATGTGGGTGTATGTACTTGTGGAAAATGTACTCTGGGAAGAGCACAGAGCCCTGGCATCAGAGGCTTGGGCTCAAAGGATCCCCGTGTTGGCACTCACTAGCTTCAAGGGGTTAGGCAAGGTATGTCCATGATTTGGCCTCCGATTCCTCAGCTGTCCGATGGGAGTATGAGAGTAATCACTAAGTAATAGCTACTCGCAGAGCTTCTGTGAGGGGCGTGAGCTCACGTCCACCCTGCTTGGTGTGTCCGGATCCACGGTCCTGTCCTCACCTGCGGCAGGCCCTGAGCTGTGGGAGGGACCCCAGTACCCCCTCCCCAGCCTCCTGCTGCCACAGGTTAGAGCACGTGGGACCCAAGGAGCAGCTTGTCACAGGCACTGGTGGAGAGGGGTCCTCAGCGTGTAGTACAGGCGGGACTGGGGTCCCCCAGCGTCACGTCCATCTTTCCTCCAAGGACCCTCAAGATAAATTCCTGCTGATTCAATTCCAGGAGAGAATTTTTTCTCATTAGATGTACCTTTTCCCTTTATGAAGTTAGGAAGCAGAATCCATGCAGCTGTTGCTGTTTCTCTTTCTGTTTTAGCTGCCAGGAAAGGCCCAGCAAGGAAAATGCCCAATTACTTCAGCTCAGGTCTCCTAGGCTTTCTTTACTAGAAACACTTCCTTTACATGCTTTCTCTAGCACTTTTTGTTTTCGTTTTTACAGTTGTAGCATTTTCACTGTTGGAAATGATGTGACTTTTTCAAAAAAAGTAATTTTTTTTATTACCCAAGTGGTACAGAAATTTGTTCTCCTTGTAAAAGTTTACAGGTGAACAATGGCAGATCAGGGAGAGGCTGGGCTGTCTCCTTGGGCACAGAACTCCACGCTCAGGGCCCTCAGACCTCGTCCTGTGTGTCTTCATCTGGCTCCTCCTTTGTGTCCTTTGTAATAAGGTTACAATGAAGGCTGAGTGCCGGAGAATTGATGGTTTGAATTGCGGTGCTGGAGAAGACTCTTCAGAGTCCCTTGGACAGCAAGGAGATCCAACCAGTCAACCAGGATATCAACCCTGAATATTCATTGGAAGGACTGATGCTGAAGGTGAAGGCTCCGATGTTTTGGCCACCTGATGCGAAGAGCTGACTCACTGGACAAGACTCTGATGCTGGGAAGGATTGAAGGCAGGAGGAGAAGGGGATGACAGAGGATGAGATGGTCGGATGGCATCACTGACTCAATGGACATGAGTTTGAGCAAACTCCAGGAGATGGTGAAGGACAGAGGAGCCTGGCATGCTGCAGTCCATGGGCTCACAAAGAGTCAGACACAGCTTAGCAACTGAACAGCAACAACAATAAAGTGACAAACATGAAAAAACCCCAACAGTTACAAAGCAGAGCTCTTCTGTTGCCCCCCAGTCCTGGTCTCTCCACTCCATTATTTGAAAGCTTGGGTGTACGTTTCCAGGTCTTTCTCTCAGAGCTGACCTAAAGATGGATACATACAGTACATACAATATTCTGCAGGCTGGCTTTTTTCACCCGTAAATGGCATTGTATAACACCTATCATCTGGATATTTGGGTTTTTTTCCTATTTACCTCCATGCTTGGAGATCTCTTAAACTGTCAAATACCAAATATATCTGAAGTGAGGCCAACAGATCCAGCCCAGAGTCGAGCTCTCTTCTGACTTTCTGCCGCTCCGTCCCTGCGCACATGCAGGGATGCGTCTCTAGGGTGACGTCACCCAGCCAGCGTTTCTATTTTGTCTGTTGCCTGTGCGCATTCCTGGGGGATTGTACTCTGAGGGCCAGCACTGTCCCTAAATGCAAGAGCTTTTCTTGAACCTAAAAGAGACGTTCAAGGGAAAGAAATATCGGGAGGAGGGTGACGTGCTCAGTGAACTTTAAGCCAAACTTGAGGGCCTCCGTTGTTCCCGAGGAGTGGACACGGGTCCACATCCCGTTGCGGGGGTCCCTCCCGGGGCCCCGAGTCAGGTGCTGCCTGGCGAGCGCCTGCTGGCCGGCTCTGCGCACCTCACCCGTGTCTCAGGGTGACCTGGGAGGCCCAGACTCCGGGGACTGTGAGCAGACAGGCGGTGCCCAGGGATTGACACTGGTCATGGTGGGGACCTGGGGGCTGGAGGCAGAGACCTGACGGCTGAGGAGCCATTGGAGAGTGCAGGACGCAGGTGAGGGGGCTGGCAGGAGAGGGCAGGGGGAGCCTCTCACCCCAGGGGGGCAGTGCTGGGGGAGGTCAGCGGGGATGAGAGAAAGAGACTGGGACTGGGTGTGAGACCCACACTCTCCAGGGACGCTCAGCACAGCCCGTCCTAGGGGCCGGCGGCCTGGGTGTCTTCACTCGGCATGCCTGTGCTGGGACGCGCAGAGAAGGGTCTGAATTGCTGGGCCACAGCCAGCCCTGCCGCCGGCCGAGGATTGCCTCAGATGCTTGGCCAGACATCTGGGCCAGAGGGATTGCTGACTAACGACCTCGCAGGCTGCCACCCCGGGGCTCTGGGTCCTGTGTACGCTTGCTGTCACCTATGAGCACAGATGTGCCCTGGAGGCCCTGGAAGCCGAGGCCTGCGGTGAGGCTCCCGTGGTGAGGCATCTGCCACTTGCCAGGTGCTGGAGGTTGAGCTGTGTGCCTGAGAAGCTGGTCCTGACCCCCGTCCCCGTGCCTGTGGCCTTATTTGGAAACTGGGCCATTGCAGGCATGTTAGCTAAGACGAGGGAGCGCAGGGTGGGCCCTGATCCAAGACGGACCTCCTTAAAGGGTCGGGAGAAGATGTGGACCCAGGGGGAGGCCATGTGATGATGCAGGTGTGCCTGGGAACGAGGCAGCCAGGAGCCACGGGATGCCCGGAGCCCCTGCACTTGGAGGGCTCCGGGTGGATTTCAGCCCTGTGACACGGTGGCTCCAAACTTTGGTCCCGGAACTGGGCAGAATGACCCTAAGCCCCAGCTACTGGTGTCTGCTGCAGCCGCCCCAGGGGATTCAGACCTCGGGTGATCAGCCTCATGGGAAAGGCTTTTCTGGCTTTTCCTCAGCTGTCCTTGGGCCCTGAACACTCCTGGGAATGCTGAAGCACCTGATGGGCTTATCCTGCAAGCCTGTCCTGTTACCTCAAGGACACCAGGGTCGGAAGAGGCTGAACTGGAGACAGCCAAGAAAACAGGCAGCCAGTGGTATAGACTTGGACTCATGTCCAAAAGAGCCTGCCTGCAGAGGCCTCCTTCCTGCCTTGCCAGCTAGGCTCCACTGGGCCCCTGGTTGGCGACCTTCTCCATCCTCAGTGGGCCTGGGCCCTGCAGACTCAGGGCCCCTACTTCTGCCGCCTTGCAGGCTGGTGCTGTATGGCTGAGTCTAGCGGAGGGGACAAGCCCTTTGTCTACATGGTGGAGGGGGGGTGGGTCCTGACCCCCAGCACCAAGCTGGGTCACAGGGGTTTTGTTAGGAAACTCTTCTCGGCCTTGAGGGCAGCATGCTTTGGGCCCGTGTCACCCCAAACTGGCAAGAGACTGCAGAGATGGGGGTCTAAGGAAACAAGTGGACTGCCAGTGGGGGAGGGGAGGCAGCGTCCACTTGGAGCTGAGACAAGTGGGCCTCTGCCAGGAGCCGCATCCTAATTGAGGAGGCACCCTGGCCCTGCATGGGAGAAGGGGTTTACTTACTGTCTCCCCTGTAGAGGTTTACTTACTGTCTCCCCCGTGAGCCTGGAACCCTGGCCTCTTCCTTCCTGACACAGACCACCTGTGCAACACACAACTCAACTCCCCTCGGGGCTTAGGTGGGACCAGAGGACCATGACCCCAACATGGCCGCATGATATCTGAGCTGCTCTGACCTTGAAGGGGCGTCGGGCCGGTCACTCTAGGACATGAGCCCTCACTCCCTCCAGACACTGTCCTTCCAGCAGCTCATGTCCACAGATGCCCTGGTGCACACACGCACACACATGCTTGCACACACACACACATGCATGCCCCCCCCCCCGCATGCACACACACACACACACACACACACGGAGGTGAGAGCCTGGCCTCTTCTCCCAGCCTGAATGTGGTGCGGCTGTAGAGAAAGTTTGCACCACCACCTCTCTGTATCGAGTCCTTCTCTGGTTTCACAAGTGGCATTAATTACTTTAAACACAAGGATGTTTGTGAGAGCAGGTATCTAGCAGAGATCTGTCATTTTATTTAGTTAAAAGCCATTTCTAAGTCGTTTGTGTTGTAAGTTCTATAAAACAAACATCATTTCCACGTTGGATTTTGTAATAAAATGAGACAAACATCTCCACAGGCAACACCCACGTGAAGCTTTGAGGCAAGAAGCCGGGGCAGATCAGCGCTGACTCAGGGAACAGCCCGCAGTGCAAGTGGGCGGGCGAGCTGTTCCCTGCTCACAGGAGAACCAGGTGCGCACAGAGCTCAGGTTGCTCTCAGGTGGTGTACCTGCGCAGGGCCGAGGGGGCGTCAAGCCCAGCTCGGGCTCCAGACCCAGGAGCGAAGCCCTTTCTCAACAGGCAGCTCCTCATACTCAGCTCCAGGGGCAGAACGTCTAAACGAGCAGCCTCTGCTCCCTCCTGCAAGTCAGAATCCTGGAAACTCGCTCGCAAAATAATAGACAGCTGTGCGTGGTCTCCGTCTCAACACCAGTCTGAAGGGTGGGTTCTGCTGGGAGTTATTGGCTGAACTGTGTCTTTGACAACTCACATGCTAAAGTTCTGACTCCCAGCACCTCACCAGCTGCCCTTTGGAAATACGGTCATTGCAGACGTAAGGAGTTAACGTGAGGTCAGGCCGGGGTAGGTGACTCTGATCCAACATAACTGGCGTCTTTATAAAAGAGGGGAATTTGGACAGAGATAGGAGTGCTCACACAGACAAGCCAAGTAGCCCCAAGAATTGCCAGCAACCTCCAGAAGCTAAGAGAGCTCGGGACAGGTCCTTCCCCAGAAACTCCGGAGGGAGCCAACCCTGCTGACACCTTGACCTGGGACTCCAACATGCGGACTGTGGGAGTAACCTTCCGCTGTCTCTGGGCCCTCGGGAACTGGAACAGGGCCACCGCAGGACATGTACCATGGGCTGGGGGCTCGGGCTCAGAGTGAGGCTGAGTGTGGGTGTCTGTGATAATACAGAAAGCATCAGGTTTCGTGTCAGAAGAGAAAGGACAGACCTTCCTGTTTTCTTGTGTGACCTAGGTTACTGAATTCATTTCTATTTACTTTTAAATATACAGCCTTAAGAGCAGCAGCTCTCAGAACTTAGGCTTGCATCGGATTCCCTGGAAGGCTTTCTGGAACACAGATGGCAAGGTCCCACCCCACAGTCTCTGCTTCAGTGGGGCTGGGACTACGTCAGAGACTTGCTCACTGCCCCGGTCTAGCTGTCGGGGCTGGGGCCCGGGGTTCACCTTTTCAGAATGATCAATGCACAAATTATTCAAATCATAAAAATAAGCTCTGGGGGCTTCCCTGGTGGCTCAGGGGTTAAGAATCTGTCTGCCAATGCAGGGGACATGGGTTTGATCCTTGATCTGGGACAGTCCCACATGCTGCAGAGCAACCAAGCCGGTGTACCACAGCTTCTGAACCCGTGCTCTAGAGCCTGAAAGCCTCAACTGCTGAGTCTATGTGCTGAACTACTGAAGCCCAAGTGCCTAGAGTCTTTGCTCCACAAGAGAAGCCACTGCAATGAGAAGCCCGAGCACCACAACGGAGAACAGCCCCTCCCTTGTCACTAGAGAAAAGCCCACACAGCAACGAAGACCCAGTGCAGCCAAAAATAAATAAATATTTTAAAAGTGAGCCATGGACTTTCCATAATGAATGGAAGTGGGAAGGGCAGATATGGCCATCACCCCCACCCCGAGCCTGGTCCAAAAAGCTAATTTTGTGCAGCACTTACCCCATGCCAGGCACTGTGCAAGGCCCTATTGCCTGATGTCTTCTAATCTTCACAGTGTTCCTACAAGGCTGGTACTTTTATTATCCCCATCTGAAATGAGAACACTAAGGCGCAGAGAGTTTAAGAAACCTGCCTAAGGTCACATAGCTGTAAGTTAACAAGTCAGGACGCAAACCCAAGAAACTGGTCAGAAGCAGGTTGTTCAAGCTCTTGGGAGCACATTTCAGAGATGGTGCAAGTTAATTCTCCCTGGAGCCAGGAGGAAGGAGAGGACAGAGGGCAGAGGTAGCTGGGAGTGGTGGGAAGAAGTCTGTCTGAGTTTGAGGCCGGCTTACCCCTTGGCCGGGTGGCTGGAGAGGGCCATGTTCTTTTCCCAGATGCCAAGAGAAGCTCAGACCAGTATAATAGTGTTGATTATCTTAGTAAATAGATCATAATTATTTATAATTAACATTTAAATTTCTGTGAGAAGATTGCTTCTAAATTGCTTCAAAATAGTCCTCAAATATTTTAAACATTCCCTCAGCAGTTTTATTTACTCTATTAATCTATCAATTTGCAGTACTCTGCAACAAGTACATAAAAGTGTGTATAAAGTAGAAGTAATCAGCCCAGTACCCCAGCGAATGATGACAGGGCCCCCAGTCTTCAGCCTGGACCATTGGCGCTGGGCTGTAACATGAACAGGAAAGGGCTGAGCTCAGCTGCTGGGGGCACTTGGGGCTGACCCATGGGTCAGTGGGTACACAGTGCACCTGCAATGCAGGACTCTGGTTTGATCCCTGGGTCAGGAAGATCCCCTGGAGAAGGAAATGGCAACCCACTCCAATATTATGCCTGGGAAATCCCATGGACAGAGGAGCCTGGTGGGCTACAGTCCAAAGTATCGCAGAGTCAGACATAATGGAGCGACTAAGCCCATGGCATTTAGGTCACAGAACGAGGGTCAAGGAGGGCAGGCCTGGCCTGTCCCTCTGTCTACCCTGTACTGGGGTGCTGGGCTTACCTTCTTGGCCCCTGCACAGGGTTCAGTCCACTGTGGGTGCTCAGCAGAGAAGTGAGGGGCAGGCCAAGGGCATTGCCCATTGACCACAGTGAGGGGCAGCAGGCTGCCTGCCAGGCTGGGGGAAGGGATGGTGGGGAGGCGGGCTGCCTGGCCAAGGACCACAGGCTGGATACTAAGACAGTTAACACTTATTCTCTCATAGTCTGGAGGCTGGAAGTGTGAGATCCAGGGATTGCAGGGTTGTCGCCCTTGAAGCCTCTCTCCTGGCTGTGTGAATGGCCATCCCCTCTCCGTGTCCTGGCACGGTCATCCCTCTGTATGCCTGTGTCCCTGTTTCCTCTTGTCCCCAGTCCGGGCCAGGCTGGCCATGCTCACCTCTAATCCCGCAGGCCAGGGGCCAGGGCTTTTGTGAGTGGAGGGAACCAGTCTTCACCTTGTAAAGATGAACCCAGCAGCAGCAGACACTAACGTGCTGAAATGGAAGCTACAGGAGGCCCCATGACCATTACAGGGCCAGGCAGGAGTGACAGCAGCAAGAGGGGATGGGGGAAAGGGGGTCGACACTCTGGAGGGAAGTGTCCTGTGATGGAGCTGAAGCAGACCCAAGGGGTGCATTTAACTCAGACCTGCTTCCAGCTGGGCTGCCTGGCTGTCCTTGTTGGCTACGCCCTATCTGTCCATGTCCTCTGTGGCAGAAAACACATTTGCTGTGTCTTTGGGAGAAGTGATTAGCCCAGTGAGAGCTTATCTGTGGATAAAGTTCAAGCAGATCAAAGCGCTCACAATGCCCCTCCTTGTGAGCAGCAGCTTCACATCTGAATCTGGTTTTGACTGTAGTGCCCACGTTGTGGAGAGGTAGAGTGGCTCTGGGTGGTTCCTGGAGCCGCGCTCTGCCGTGGGTCCTTCTCGGGGGAGGCGCTTGGCCTCCTCCATCCCAGGCTCCAGGAGTCGAGTGCTGTGTGGTTTAGGCAAGGAGCCCTGCCTGCCAGGGGAGGCGGGCTCAGGCCATGATGGCCGTGGGACTCAGGCCGAGCTCCGGAAGCCCGAGAAGATCACATGAGCCATGTGGGAAGCAGGGGGCAGCCCTGGCTCTCTTTCATTCCTATGAGGTTGGCCCAGCAGGTGGGGGCAAGTCCCCTCCTGCAGACATGCCCCCTTCCCAGGAATGAAGGGGATGGAAGCGTCGCCGGCTCAGACCTGAGCCTGATTTCAGATGCAAAACAGAGGCTGTGGTTTGTATGAAACGTCCGGAATAGGCAAATCTATGGGTGAGAGGTTGCCTGGGCAGTGGTGGCTGACGGGGACCAACATGGTCAATAATGAGTGGGCAAGAGGGACGCTCCCAGGGTGAGGGGACAGTGACGCTTGTGAAGGTCGCCTGCCTCGGGAGATCTATTAAAAAACCACTGAGTTACATGTTTGAAATGGGGAAAACTGTATGATACATATGTTTTAAATTTATAATTTTAATAAAATTATAAATAATACTTTTAAAATAGGCTCATCAGTGCCATCTTTGTAGATTCCACATATATGTTAATGTACAATATTGTCTTCCTCTTTCTGACTTACTTCACTCTGTATAATCAGCTCTAGGTTCACTCACTTCACTAGGACTCACTCAAACATGCTCCTTTTTATGGCTGAGTAATATTCCACTGTGTGTGTACCATGAGCTCCGTCTGTTTATCTGTCAGTGGACACCCAGGTTGTCTCCACGCCCTAGCTATTGTAAAAAGTGCTGCCATGAGCACTGGGGTACATGCATCTTTTTAAATTATGGCCCTGTGGCAACCTAGAGGGGTGGGATGCAGGAAGATGGGAGGGAGGGTTCAGGATGTGGGGGACACATGTATCCCTGTGGCTGATTCAGCTGATGTATGGCAGAAACCATCACAATGTTGTAAAACAATTATCCTCCAATCTTAAAAAAATCAGAAAACAAAAATGAAGCTACAGGTTTCAGTTCCAAACTCTCAAAGGGGCTGGACTCAGGGGGACAATGTTTCCTCCACTTCCTTCTTCATCTGAGTGTTGACTCCACATGAAGCTTCACACCCAGTTCTTTAGCTGCAAGGACAGGAGCCTGCCTGTCAGCCTCTGCTGGTCTTAAACTTTCCTCACCTGGGAAATGGGATTAGTGATACGGTCCCCATAGTCCCATAAAGATGGATGTGATGCAGGCTCCCAGGACCCGGCACAGTCTCAGCAGCTCCGGGAACAGCAGCTGTTGCTGGCGGTGTGAGCATCAGTGTGGTGGGAGGATCCCACCTGGACGGGGTCTGGGGCTCTGGTTCCCTGGATGTCCCTGGTCCCCACTGCGAAAGCGGCGTGTGTGTATGTGTGGTGGGGGGGCGATGTACATGGGTAAGGGAGGCCAGACAGCTGAGGCTGGGGTAGTGGAGAGGCCCTGAGTTGGCCACCCTTTGCTCCTGGCTTATTTCCAGCCATCCTTTGCGGCCCTCTTACAGGCCACCTTCCCAGAAGACAAGACCTTCTCTGCCCTATGGACGGTGTCCACCTCTCCCTGCCCTGCTCTGTCACTCCTCTGTGCCCCCTTCTCCACACTTCCTGCATGGAGGATGGTGCATGTGCCCTGGATGGGATGGCACCCTCCATGGGGCAGAAAGCAGGCTGAGTTTGCCTCTTACAAGTCCTGGCTCAGTGCTGGGTAGCCAGCACACAACCACTGAGGGAGTGCTCCATCCATCTCACCGAGCGGGGGCTGTCTCCCACTGGTGGGGGCGGAGGCAGTGTGGGCTGGCAGGGAGTCTGGGGCCCAGCTACTTTTATAGGAACTAGAAACCCCACCCCGATTCCCTATATTGTTCTCACTGGTACACTGCTGTAAGGGAGTTATGGTCATTTAACTCCGTGAGTTCTGAAACTCTAGCCAACTGGGTGTTTCTTACATTATCTTCCATAAAATTGCAATCCTCAAAGTGAGGACTCAGGCAGCGTCCCAGTGGAGTTAAGATAAATGAACACCACTGGTTTTCATGTCCTTTTAGATCATCATCATGGGAGCTCAGATGCTTAGAACTCTTTGAAATACATCAGCTCATCACAGCTGTAAAGTAACAAGGAAACATAAGCAGTAGTCATATCTTCTCCATTGATTTTGGAAGGAGAGGGTGTTGAGACCTCTCTGATGTGAGCTAGTAGAAATAGGGTGATAAGCTGGTTATCGATTAGCTACAGCCGTGTAACAAACCACCACAAAATTTCACGGCTTAACCATTTATTTAGCCCATGATTCTGCGGGTTGGCAGTTAGTCTAGGCTCAGCTGGGTGGTTCTCCTGCCAGTTTTGGCTGAGTTTCACCAGCATCTGAAGCCAGCTGATGGTCAGTGGCCTCGTGACTGGTGTTGGTTGGTGACGCCTGGGGGGATGGGAGTGACTTGGCTGCATGCGCCTCAGCACCCACAGGTCAGCCGTTGATGTGATGAGACCAGAGACGCCGAGAGAAGTAAGATAGCCAGCCGCATGTGCAGGTCCTCTTAAAGCCACTTTAAAGAATTTTATTCCTTTTCAGTTGTAGTAAAACACACATAACATTAATTTTATTTTAGCCTCTTTAAGTTTTAGTTCAGTGGCATTGTTTAGAGACAGTTACCTTGCATGCCTTTGCTGTAGTCCTGCTGCCAAAGCAGATCTCAAGAGCAACCCAGGTTTAAGGTCGTGAGGTCATGGAGGAGCTGAACCTTACAGGGGCTATTGGTGCCAAGGGCACAGCGGGGCAATGCAGCCAGTTCCCAAGGGGGCGGGTGGGCCAGGGAGCTGAGGGTCACTTTTGAGGAAAGGTGGCTCAGCACGGCTCTTGTGTCTGATAGAGACAGGGCGACAGGGACCCTGGGGAGTGGCAGTAGATGGCAGGAGCTTGGCTCCAGTGGCTGGAGGCTTGGACCCTGGTCCATGTCCTGGGGAATAGGCCTAGCGAGGCAGTGGTCAGGGTGCCACTGGCTGGCCTGACTCTGGCAGGGTACACCAGCCTGGCTGTGAGTAGTGGCTTCATAGACACTTGGTGAACACCAGCCACAGAGCAGGGCAAAGCCATCATGTGCTGGGATGGATGGAAGGGGAGAGGGCAGAGGCAGCCACTTGGCAGAAACCCACCAGGGTGCCCAGGCAGGGCTCAGAGTGTGGGATGAGGGTACCCGCCCTGGGGGCAGGAGTCCTACCTCGTGGGCAGGCTCTGTGTTCCCTGGTCTGGGGGAGCCAGCAGACACACAGGCATTTGGTGAGTGCAGGCAGCTGGGCCACAAGGGGTCTTACACTCCAGACCTAATCTTCCTGAAGGCCACCCCCCCACCGCCACACACACACACACACAGGCTGTAGAACAAAGGACCGCAGGGCTTGCTGAGAGATGGCTGGACTCTCAGCTGGTGTCGACGTGGCCCCGGCTGGGTTGGCAGTCCTAGTGGCAGTCATCCACGCCTGGGGACTTCTGGTCTCCTGAGGGTCTGCCTCTGCAGACAGCCTGGGCGGGGTAGGGCTGCTATTTGTTGGGGTTTCTGGGCAGTGACAGCACAAGACGCTTCCAGTCATCTTCACCCTCACGACCACTCTGACCCTGCGTCCCCCCAGAGGTCAAACATGCCCAGCTGTGAAACGGGGGTCCTGGCACGGGGGGAAGGGCAGAGACCTGCACCTGGGAGAGACGAGGGTGACACGTCCACACCCCATCCCTGCAGGCATCCTGCTTGCCAACCAGGCACCAGCTCCATCTGGAGCTGTGGGGCTGAGAGGGGCATCGAGACATCCAGGCTGACCCCCCAACCCCCAGCGGCTGGGGTTTCTATTCCTGTCCCCTCTGCTTCTCTGCTGGAAGTCTCCGTGATCAGCAAGTGGCCGGCCAGCTCTAACTGGGGGACGTTTTTCTGTCAAGGGTTAGAGGTTCTGTCCCTTCTCCTTTCATTCAAATTATCCACCAGGGTTGAGCAAACAAGCTTTCCAGCCAAGGGGACCTGGTTGCGACACTAGCAGCTGTGTGACCTCAGGCAAGTTACTCAGCCGCTCTGTGCCTCACCTTCCTCATATGAAAACAGAGAACAGTAGTCCCTGCCTCATAGTGATGTTGGGGACAAACAGCACGTAGCACAGCGCTGCGCTCGAGGCCTGCCATCAGCATCGTCGTTGCCATCACGACGCAGCTCTGATTCCTCTCAGCCCGACTCCAACTAGCTGGGCCAGAGGGGCCGGGACGCCTCCTGTTGAGGGCGATCCCTGGAGAGTGTCAGAGTAATGCCCTTGGACTCAAACCATCTTTACTCATGTTCCTGTCTTCTCTTTCCTTCCAGATTCCGAACTCCCTCCTGATTCTGTTCCCCAGAGAGTAGCGGCCCCAGCTGAGTCTGGCTGCAGTGGACCGTGGGGAGGCCATGATGGAGTGGAGGCAAGACCTGACCCGGCTGCAAGCATCTTTGTTTCTCCTGGAGAGCCGCTTCTGCTTTCACAACACCAGCTCCAGGTCCAGCTTATCTCCTCTCAGCATCTCTGATTGGGTAGGACACGGGTTACTTTTAAATGCCTTTCTGCATTATATAAGTGATACATGTTTATTGCAAAAAATAAAAATAAAGCGAGAGAGGACATTTATATTTTGGGCTGAGTGTTTGAGGAGGCTATGTCACCCTCAAATTCATACACTGAAGGCATGTATTCAACACATGCTGAATGTGACAGTCTGGGGTCTCTGAAGGGGTGATTCAGGTACAAAGAGGTCACGAGGGTGGGCCTTATCCAGTATGACAGGGGTCCCATGAGGACAGGAGAGGAGGACGCAGACATGCATGGAGGGACGACCACGTGGGGACACGGGGTGGAAACAGCTGTCCACATGACAAGGAGATAGGCCTCAGGAAGAACTGGCCTGCCCACACCTGACCTCCAGCCTCTCACTTACAGAATCCCGAGAAGACACGTTTCTGTCGTTTGCGCTGCCGAGGCTGTGGTGTGCTGCAGCGCTAGCAAACCCAGGCGAGATGTGAAGTGAACAGAGTGCTTGCCCGCGTGGACCCGCATCCTGAGGTCTCCGGAGAGGGCCTGCTGCGCAGCCGCCCGAGCGTGAGGCAGGTTCGCAGCTGTTTGCTCAGACCAGGCCCAGATGGTGGCTGGAGCTGTGCCCTGTCCCCCAGCTGAGCCGTCCCTGTGACAGCGGACTCAAGGTCCTCCCGGGACCACCACGGCCCTCCCCACCGGTCCTGACAGAGGCCACTCCATTTTCCAGGGCAGGGCAGCTGAGGACTCAGTTCCCCCCACCCTGCCCCTCACCACCCAAAGCCTCCCACCCCTGAAGCCGAAGAACATAAACTGATGCATTTTGTAATTACTCGGTTCCCAGGCTGCAACCCATTCTGATGCGAAGAGTGGGATCTTTTTTTTCAAGTTTCTTTTTTTTTAGTGGGGGGATGTGGACCATCTTCAAATTATTTATTGAATTTGTTACAATATTGCTTTTGTTTTATGTTTTGTTTTTGGCCTCAAAGTATGTAGATCTTAACTTCCTCCTCAGGGATCTAACCCACACCCCCTGCGCTGGAAGGGAGGTCTTGGCCACCGGACCCCAGGGAAGTCCCTGCGCTTTTTTTTGCTGAGATGTTGTGACCGATGACGTTAGCAAGTCAGCCGAAAGGGCACTTCCTCCCCAGCGTTTCCAGGAAGCAACCCTGAGCTTACCCTCAATGCGCTGGGTGCTGCAGCGACCAGCTCCCTTCCTGGGCCCCAGGGTACTATCCATGCCTCTCTTCTTATTTCCAGAAACAACTCTTTTGTTTTTCTGAATATCTGGGTTTTTAGACTGTTTTGTTCCCAGTCACATCATGCCATGATCCTACTTGTGTGCCTAAATCTCTGTGCAGAAGGCATTCCACCCCCCAAACCCACCCAGGTTCCCTTCCCCTTATACTAAGACAGTGGATGGCTTTTTCTGGAAGCATTTCCTTGAACCCACTCAAAACATTACTCAAGTGGCCTATTCCCCACTTCTCAGGAATCAGGTGGCATACTGGGCTTGTGAGATGAGTTAGTTTTTCTATGTATGTTAGAAACACCCAATCTGAACAGGTGAATTTTTAGAAACAGCGTGAACTTAAAAAAAAAAAACAAACAAACCAAACCTCAGAGAACTAATTGGAAAATAATTTGATGCAAAGAAAAAAAAATGAGAATTTTTGATTGAAGGTGTGTATCTGGGTAAGGGTGGGTGTGAGGGGCAGACTGACCTTCCTTGGAGAGGCCCTGCCCACCCACCATGTGGACAAGCCTACCCAAGGCAGCAGCTCCCACCTTCACAAGGAGCCCCCAGCTCTGTGTGGATCTGGAGGCCCGTGGCTGCAGGTCAGGAGGACGTGAGCGTGCACAGGACGTCCCTTTTGTCTTGGTCTCAAAAAAAAATCAATAATCTGTGTGGCCAATAGGCACGTCTACATCACTAATTATTAGAGAAATGCAAATCAAAACTGCAGTGAGGTACCACCTCACACAGGTCAGAATGGCCATCATCAAGATGTCTACAAACAACAAATGCTGGAGAGGGTGTGGAGAAAATGCAACCCTCCCGCACCATTGGTGGGAATATAAATTGGTGCAGCCATTATGGAGATCAGTGGAGAGGTTCCTTAAAAAACTAAAAACAGAACTACCATTTGATCCTGCAATCCCACTCCTGGGCATATATCCAGAGAAAACAAAAATTTGAAAAGATATATGCGACCCAACGTTCATAGAAGCACTATTTACAATAGCTAAGACACAGAAGCCACCTAAGTGTCCATCAACAGATGAATGGATAAAGAAGAGGTAGTGTGTATACACAATGAAATATTATTCGGCCATAAAAAAGAATGAAGTAATGTCATTTCCAGCAACATGGATGGCCCTTAGATTATCACACTAAGCAAAGTCAGGCAGAATAAGACAAATATATGATATCACTTTTAATGTAAAATCTAAAAATAATACAAATGAATCTGTATACAAAATAGAAACAGACTCACAGGCTGGAAAACAAACTTATTACCGAAGGGGAAAAGAGGGAGAGGGATAAATTAGGAGCATGGGATTAACACAAATACACTAAATATATAAAATGGATAGGCAATCAGGATTTCCTGTTTAGCACAGTGAACTCTGCTCAATATCTTGTAATAAGTTATAATGGAAAAGAATCTTGAAAAGCATATAGATATTCTTGTGTGTGTGTGTGCGTGTATCTGAATTACTTTGCTGTACACCTGAAACAAACATAATATTTTAAATCAGCTATAGTTCAACAAAATTAAAACATAATAAAAATAAATGATAGCTACAGCAGTCTATAATAAGAATGGAAGAAAGTTTTATTCAATCAAGAATTCTAGACAGGGAGTGTAACCTCCACCGAGGAAGAAAGCATGGCTTCAGGACTTCCTGGTGGTCCAGTGGCTAAGATTCTGTGCTCCCAACACAAGGGTCCTGGGTTCAATCCCTGGTCAGGGAACTAGATGCCATATGCTGCAACTAAGAGATCCTATCTTATATATATATATATAAGAGCTCCTCTTATATATAAATAAATGTATATATATATATCAAAAAAGCATGGTCTTTAGCAGCACTAGATTTTGTAAGAACAGAGAACACACATCAAACATGACAGGGATGGTTTAGTGGTAAAGACTCTGCCTGCCAAGGCAGGAGACAGGGGTTCGATTCCTCATCCAGGATATACTCCTTGACATGACAGGAATACACTCCTTCAAGGTTTCAAAGGAGACACAGTAGCATATACAGAGCAAGTCAGCACAGCTTTGGCATCTGAACAGGAACCTTATTTTCAAATGAGGATCAGCTTTTATCCTCACCTTCAAAGTGGACATTCTTACTTCTAGGTAATGTGTTGTTTTCTTTAATGGTTAAGGCAGGTGTAAGGCAAGTTGGACAGGTCATAAAGAGGTGTTCCAGTTCAGTCAGTCAGTTCAGTCGCGCAGTCGTGTCCGACTCTTTGCGACCCCGTGAATCGCAGTACGCCAGGCCTCCCTGTCCATCACCAACTCCTGGAGTTCACTCAGACTCACGTCCATTGAGTCTGTGATGCCATCCAGCCATCTCATCCTCGGTCGTCCCTTTCTCCTCCTGCCCCCAATCCCTCCCAGCATCAGGGTCTTTTCCAATGAGTCAACTCTTCGCATAAGGTGCCCAAAGTACTGGAGCTTCAGTTTTAGCATCATTCCTTCCAAAGAAATCCCAGGGTTGATCTCCTTCAGAATGGACTGGTTGGATCTCCTTGCAGTCCAAGGGACTCTCAAGAGTCTTCTCCAACACCACAGTTCAAAAGCATCAATTCTTCGGCGCTCA
>SJXQ01006427.1:71398-96678 GCA_006408695.1 Aepyceros melampus
CCCCACCCGGGCCCCGCGGCGCAGCAGGCCGGCTGCGCTCCGCCGGGCGCGGGGCCTGCGGGAGGACTGGAGGACCGGGACTGGGGACGGCGGGCCGTGGGTTGCCTCCCAGCCTCCGGGGCCTCGGCCGGCCAGGCCCAAGCCTGTCCCCGTCCTCGCCGGCCGGCCTGGGGCGCTGCAGCCGGGCGCGCTGGGCCGGGGTGGGCGGCGCGCGGCTAGGGCCGGGGCGTCCTAGGAGGGGCGGGCAGCCAGGCTGGGCGAGGGAACGACACCCCTGCCCCTCGCCCCGCGGACTTCCTTGGGCCCTTCTGCTCCAGGTGGACCCCACGCGCCCCCGCCGGGTTTCGGGGAGCAGGCAGCGGGGACCCCGCGCGCGCCCCCGACCCTGCGCGCTGCAGCCACGGCTTAGTTTCACTTTTTGCTCGGCCCGGAGGGAGGGCTGCAGGTGAGACCGCAGGCTGTGGTGGGGCTGAGCGTTCCGATTTGACTTTGACGTTTGGACCAAAGGCCGACTGTGAATTTCCACGGTTCCAGTCCGTTGATGGGGCCGGTCAATGGTCCAAGAGCCGTTTGGGAGGAAAACCACCTTCACCCCCAGGGCCGGCCAGAGGGCCCAGGGACGCCTGAGGCTGCCCCCCCAGGGTCTCAGGAAGCGAGGATGACTAGCAGATGAAGCTGCCTGCAAATAATGTGCAGGTCCTTTCTGCCTCTCCTTCTCTCTTCTTTCTTCCTTTCTTTCAACTTTGCAAGAAGTTGGGTGAAATAGAGAAAATGATTTTATAAATGGCTCCCCAGACTTTTTTTAGGCGCAATATAAAACCTCTTAGAGAATACTGGAGCAGTTAGGTTCCTTTCTGTAGGAAATTTGATCTTATGAGAAGGAAAAATGACGGTGGGCTGTTGGCCTTGTCACTGACTAGAATGAGAACTGGAGCTTCAGTACTTTGGGCACCTTATGCGAAGGGTTGACTCATTGGAAAAGACCCTGATGCTGGGAGGGATTGGGGGCAGGAGGAGAAAGGACGACTGAGGATGAGATGGCTGGATGGCATCACGGACTCAATGGACGTGAGTCTGGGTGAACTCCGGGAGTTGGTGATGGACAGGGAGGCCTGGCGTGCTGCGATTCATGGGGTCGCAAAGAGTCGGACACGACTGCGCGACTGAACTAGAATGAGAACTGACACCCATATTAAGGGAGGAATCACGGACACGCCAGATCCCGGGTGGTGTGTGGCAGCTGTGTGCTGTGGGAGAGGCCAGGGGACCCCTGGGACCCTAAATGACAGCTCTGCAGTCTGGTTGTGGTCATCCCCAGGCTGGTAATCAACTTCCTCTGCTGTTGAAAAGCTTCCTGGGGGTCTCTGGGTGACTCTGAACTTTTTCTAATTGGATCATTTCCCCTTTTCTAGACCATCCTGACTTGACTCCTCCTCTCCCTCAAAGTTTCAGAGTTGGCCTGTTACAACTCACTTTTGTATCCTTTTCTCAGCCCTGAGGGAACCTTCTTGATTGCCTTGTATAGAAAAAGAGGACATATGATTGAGGTTCATATACACCATGTGGCTGACATCCACAATGCACTCAAGTGCGACTGAGATTCAGCACGCACAGGGCCTCGTGGCCCTCGTGGCCTTGAAGGGGGACAGGTGCCTCCATGTTCCATGCACATGCAGACTGGCTGTGCTGGGCCCTGCCCAGGCATCTCTGTCCAGAGGTTTGAGGTTGAGCAGTGTGGCCTGACGGAGAAGGCAATGGCACCCCACTCCAGTACTCTTGCCTGGAAAATCCCATGGATGGAGGAGCCTGGTGGGCTGTAGTCCATGGGGTCACTGGGAGTCGGACATGACTGAGTGACTTCACTTTCACTTTTCACTTTCATGCATTAGAGAAGGAAATGGCAACCCACTCCAGTGTTCTTGCCTGGAGAATCCCAGGGACTGAGGAGCCTGGTGGGCTGCCGTCTGTGGGGTTGCACAGAGTCAGACACGACTGAAGCGACTTAGCAGCAGCAGCACAGCAGTGTGGCCTGAAGAAAGTGCGGAGTAGGAAAAGTGGCAGGAGGAAGAGGCTCAGGGGACACTTGAGTTACCAGGGTGTGGGTTCTAGGAGCCACCTCCGGCAAGGACTCTGCGCTGCCTGGGAGGGCCAGCTGACTTTCTGTGTGTCTGTCACAAGTCTGGGTGCCAGGGCCAGGGAAGCAAACTGAATGTAGTTTTATTTTGGAAGTTAGAAGAAGTATATCCACCAAAGTGATTTTGTAAAACTATTTATTCATTTGTATAAGATCCGAGTGCTTCAGATCTTAGTTGCGACACGTGGACTATGTTGTTCCATGGCATGTGGGATCTTAGCACCTCGACCAGCCATCAAAGCAGAGTCCCACCAGACCAGCAGGGAAGGCCCTTATCTGTGTGTTTTTACTTCTGCTTCCCACGTTTGCTAGCGTGGCTCCTGACATGCAGGATCAGGCCTTTACATGTGACACCCCTGAATTGTACTTCAGCCTTGGAGAAGAGTGGTCTGGGAAAAGCCAGAGGTTTCATTACCTCCTGAAGGGTATGACCAGAATCTGAACTGAGATCCTTGGACACCTGTCTTCTCAGCCCTATCAGTCTGCTAAACATCTGTGAACATTTTTCAGTTCAGTTCAGTTCAGTCGCTCAGTCGTGTCCGGCTCTTTGAGTTGGTGAACATTTTTATCTCTAGTCAAGTCAGAGATGGGAGGGAAATGTTGAAATCCCTATAAACAGGGAAAATGAAAACCAGAAACTGTGTTTGAGAAGAGTTGAATTTACTGGGTTTTCTGGAGTGGGGAGGGTGTTGTTGACATGTCCAATCACATTTGACTCCAAACCACACACCTTTCAACCGGCCTTCGGCCTGACCCAGTGGAGCAGACTCAGAGATCAGCTTCAGCGAACGTTAGTACTCCATCCCCTGCTCTCAGCAGTGAGGCCTTGACTCCGTCAGAGTCCACTTGGGGCAAAAGTAGTGGCTTCTGCTTCTGTCGTTTTCTCCCCTCTCTTGGGCCTCATCAGAAACTCTAATATCTCACTGTTACAATTGTGGCTGATCAGTATTTACAGAGCAAAGCACTGGATGCAATTGGCTGCATTTATCTATTCCTTTCTTAATGATTTGTACTGTATGACATGGAATCTTTACTCAATCTTCTCATCGAGAAATGTACAGTTACAGGAAGGTTGGACTGAATTTCATAAAACGATTGCTTGAAAGTTTCGTAGATTTTACTTTTGGTTAACCAAGGAATGCTTAAGGTTTTAAATAAGTTGCTTCATGTTGTAAAGTGAAATGACTTGGACCTAGTCTGTTGTTTCTGAAACCACTTCCTAATAATTAAAAGTAATCCTAAATTGTTGCCGTTGTTGTTTACTTGCTCAGTCATGCTGACTCTTTGTGACCCCATGGGCTGTATGTAGCCCGCCAGGCTCCTCTGTCTGTGGGATTTTCCAGGCAGGAATACTGGAGTGGGGTGACAGTTCCTTCAGGGGATCTTTCTGACCCAGAGACTGAACCTGTGTCTCTTGCATTGCCGGTAGATTCTCCACCTCTGAGCCACCTAAGAAGCCCTAAATTGCTCATTTCAAAATGCTGGATTTTAGGCAAACAGTACTGGTTCAGCCTCGTACAGACTTTTATTTAGTTATTTAGAAGAATTCACCATGCCCTGATTATCTGTGTTGAGCCAAGTGCCGGAAACTGAAGCACAGATAATCGGGCAGCAGTGCCTGTGTGTCTTTTTGGAGGTGGAGGAGCAGATCCGCTGGGAAAGTTGGCCCAAGTTCCCGCTGCAGGGCTGGGGCCTTTGGCCCTGGACGCCGTGCTTTAATTGGCCACGTCTTTTCCCAAGCGCAGCTAGAAGGTCATGGATAGGATACATTGTAGGTGCTGGTGTTAGCAAATTGAAAGAAATGTGTCCTTTGATACTGTGACAGGCAGAAGTCTTCTCCCAGGCAGGAGAACTTGGCATCACACAGGACTGAAAACTGAAGCTGGGTGCTTACGGTGGGAGCCGCCTGCCAGCGGCAAGAGGCCTGTCCCCAGGTGGCCTGGGGAGGCCATGCTTGTTGATGTGGCTCCTCGGTTCCTTTCTGAAAGTGGGCGGGGAGTGAAACCAGCAGCAAGAAGCTTAGTAGTGCGTTCCTCTGGGAGCAGCAGTAAAAGCTGCAGCAGAAACTGCTTCACCAGTTCTGCTCTTCTGAGGCCTCTGAGCCCCACGCGTGCACGCCCGGGGTAGGGGAGTGGCCTGCGAGCCCATGGGTATCCACCCTCAATGTGGAGAATGTGTCGATGATTGTGTTAATGCTTTGCACACTTTGGTTTCTAACTAGACTGTTATTCCAGGCTAACTGGAATGATTGATTGAATGAATGAATGCACTTTTTCTTAGGAAGATACACGTAATCTAATCCTTAGGTTCAGAGAGAAAGTAACCGATGGTATACCTGGTGAACTACAATTCACTAGCAGCGATTTTCGCCAGACTAACACAAATCAGATTGTTGGATGAAGACTTCACCTGTCCAGGTACCGTGAGAGGAGGATGCCAAGACGGGAAGTGCAGGAGGTTTGTGGGGGGCTGCTGTGGAAGCTGTAGGGATGGGAGGAGGGGTGATCCTGCGCCTGGCCTGTGTGGGGTGGGGTGGGAGACAGGGCAGAGGACTGGGAGGACGGGCCTCAGACGCAGCTCTGAGAAGGTCCGCCTGGGGTCCTCAGCCCCACCCTGCATCTTGCAGCCAGGAATGGCAGGCACCCCTCCCCGTACCCCGGGAAGCAGGTTCTCTCTTGAGGGCCTTCTGTGTGTCAAAGTACCATCACAGCCTCAGAGACAAAGTTTAGTGACTTGGACTCCACAGAAGTAGAAGGACAGTAAAAATGATCCCTTGGCCCAGGCAAGGTTTTTGTTCAGTTTTAGGAAAAGCCCTACAGTCTGTTGGGTTCCCTTGAGCCTTTATTTTGGCTCCTTTACTATAAGTAGTGTTGTTGTTGTTCAGCAGCTAAATCGTGTCCAACTGTTTATGACCCCATGAACTGCAGCACACCAGGCCCCCGTCCTACACTGTCTCCTACAACCATTTGGGAGTTTCCCAAACTTGTGTCTATTGAGTCAGTAACGCCATTCAACCATCTCACCCTCTGTCGTCCCTTTCTCCTCCTGCCTTCGACCTTTCCCAGCATCAGGGTCTTTTCCAATGAGTTGGCTCTTTGAATGAGGTGGCCAAAGTATTGGAGCCTTCAGCTTCAGCATCAGTCCTTCTAATGAATAACATTCAGGAATGAATTCCTTTAGTTTGATCTGGTTTGATCTCCTTGCAGTCCAAGGGACTCTCAAGAGTCTTCTCCAGCACCACAGTTCAAAAGCATCAATTCTTCGATGCTCAGCCTTCTTTATGGTCCAGCTCTCACATCCATACACGACTGCTGTGGTGAACTGGTGCAAAAAGAGAGTGTCCAGCGATGAGAGGAAGCAGATTCTTGCAAATAAATGACAAAGGGCAGAGCACACCTGTGTGAACATGGGGCAGTGTGTTCAGTTTCCTAAGATGGGCACTTACTACTGTTACTCAAGTTCTAGAGCATTTGGTAGAAAGTGCATCAGTGGCCTGTGGTTCGGTTCCAAGCTCCAAGGCAGCAGGGTGTTTCCCTGGAGCCCCAGGTGCTCTGTACCTGGCATTTCTCTTCTTTAAATTTTAATGAGGTATTGGGTATGTGCTGCGCTTAGTCGCTCAGTCGTGTCTGACTCTTTGCAACCCCATGGACTGTAGCCCTCCAGGCTCCTCTGTCCATGGGGAATCTCCAGGTGAGAATCCTGGAGTGGGTTGCCCTGCCCTCCTTCAGGGCATCTTCCCAACCCAGGGATCGAACCCAAGTCTCCTGCACTGCAGGCCGGTTCTTTACCATCTGAGCTACCAGGGAAGCCTGTTATCAGGTATAAATGTTTCTATTTTGGTAAACAAAGCTATATGTGAAAATTCTAAACACAGATGGGACAAGTGCTAGGCTAGGGTGTCCACGCAAACGTGAATGATGACTGTACGCTTCTTCTCTCAGCTGTGTCTTGCCTGACCTCCAGCCACTGACCCCATTGACCTCCAGCCAGTGACCCCTGCCTCTGACCCTCAGCCACGGACCCCCTGGCAGACATGCCATGCAGCTGTGGTACCCAAGTCACTAGCTCTTTGGCTGCTGAAACCAGCCAGAAACCTAGATCTTTGTATGCAATTATTTATTTTTAACAAGCTGTGCAGGCAAATGGAGAATGCTCCTGCCTGAATTTAGACTGTGGGCCGCTATTTTTACAACCTCTTGTATAAAATATTTGTGTAATTTTCAAAATAAAGTCAGTGAGCCAGTTAAATGAGGACAAAATGCATGCAAGAGAAGCAAACAAACACAAAGATGAAGAACAAAACCCCAGGATTTCACATCCAGATGAAAACCAGAAGAACTGTCTCTCCTATCACAAGCATGGCTGCTGGAAACAGGGTTGGGGTCCGTGAGGATGGGTGGAGGGAAGGAGAAGCTGGTACCCAGAGAGGTGTCTGTCAGGGAACAAAGGAGCTCTGTGTGTCTCCGGGTGCCTGTAGGAGGCCCTCCCAAGGTCCATGTAAAGATGAAGTCTGCAAAATGTAATGTTTACTGATACCAAATGCATTTAGTGGACGGCGCTCCTCATCTTGCTCGGTGAAAGTGTTGAAAGTGAAAGTCACTCAGTTGTGTCCAACTCTTTGCAACCCCATGGACTTATACAGTCTGTGGAAGTCTCCAGGTCAGAATACTGGAGTGGATAGCCTTTGCCTTCTCCAGGGGATCTTTCCAACCTAGGAATCAAACCCAGGTCTCCCACATTGCAGGCAGATTCTTTACCAGCTGAGCCACAAGGGCAGCCCAAGAATACTGGAGTGGGTAGCCTATCCCTTCTCCAGCTGATCTTCCTGTCCCAGGAATCAAACTGGGGTCTCCTGCTTTGCAGGCGGATTCTTTACCAACTGAGCTATGATCCCCCAAGTATAATCTTGCTCTATACTTTGATAGAATGTTCTGTGTCCATACATCTTGGTTACAGCCCTCTAGTGTTCTCTGAAGGGGACCACTAGGCGGGGAAGTCCAGGCAGTGATGCTTACACTGGCTGTTTGCAGAGATAGGAGAGACTCCGACTGCACAGCCCCCCGCAGGGTGTTACGTGGGCCCACCAGCTCTTCAGCACCCGGTGTTGTCATTAAGTTTTGCAAGTGGAGGGACTTCCCTGGTGGTCCAGTGGCTAAGATGGCGCTCCTAATGCAGGGAACCCGTTTCCATCCCTGGTCAGGGAACTAGATCCTGCATGCCCCGACTAAAGATCCCATGTGCCAAATAAGTATTTTTTGAAACTTTTGCCAATAGGTTGGATACAGAATGTGACTAGTGGTGGCCTGCATTTGTTTCCTGGTAGATGGAGCTGGGGGAGAAGGCAATGGCACCCCACTCCAGTACTCTTGCCTGGAAAACCCCATGGAGAGAGGAGCCTGGTAGGCTGCAGTCCATGGTGTCGCTAAGAGTCAGACTCGACTGCACGACTTCACTTTCACTTTTCCCTTTCATGCATTGGAGAAGGAAATGGCAATCTACTCCAGTATTTTTGCCTAGAGAATCCCAGGGATGGGGGAGCCTGGTGGGCTGCTGTCTATGGGGTTGCACAGAGTCGGACACAACTGAAGCGACTTAGCAGCAGCAGCAGCAGCAGCAGATGGAGTTGGGCCTCTCCCTGCACTTACTGCTGGCTGCGTTTCCTCCTCTGTGAATCCCTTCACCTGTTTTCCTGTTGGGCGATAGGTTTTCCTTATGTACTCCTTGCCTGTGGTTCTGTATGAGGTATTTCCTTGTGCATTGAGGGTAATAATCTTTTGTCCTAATGTGTGCCTCAGGCATCTTGCTTAGCTGGGTCTGGTCTTTTTACTTTGTTTTGATGAATAGAAAGTCTTAATGTAATGTAGAGTTTATCCACCTTTTCAGCTTTTCGAATGCAGTTGAGAAGTCCTGGGGTCACTTGTGTGTTCTCCTGTGTTTTCTTATAGAAGTTGGACGGTTTGCTTTCCACGCTGAAGCCCTCCGTCCCTCGGGAGTGGCTTCTGGGTGGTGACCGGTAGGGGCTCTGTCCCCACGCAGAGTACATTGTCCTGATACCAGCCTCCACCTGGTGGCCCTCTTTCCCTGCTGACCCATGGGGCCACTGCAGTCACGTGTCCAGTTCCCTCCACTGGGTTCTCTGCCCCTCTGGTCGATGTGTCTGCATGGGTGGCCCCTCAACCTGACCCTCTTGCTGTCTGGGCATGCACCCCACTACCCCTGCCACCTGGGGTCTCTAGAGCACCTGGCTGATCTTGCTCTTTGTTTTCCTGTGTATGTGTTAAAAGCAGTGTGTCAAGTTTTCTGAAAAACTTTGTCAAGGATTTAGATCAAAACTGCACCCATTCTGTAGATCAGCTGGGGGGTGGATTTCATCTCTATGGTATGAAGTCTTCCTGCCATAGAGGTGGTGTGTTTCCATTAATGTCAGTCTTACGTGGCTTTTCTGCACACTATCTTATACTTTGTGGTTAAATTTATTCCCAGGTGTCCTGATTTTTGTTACTTTATAAATGGTGTTTTCACATTTTATTTATTTTTTTACTTAAAAATACTCTAACTCTTGTTGGTGTTGAGCAGAAAGGGATTTGATTTTGGATATTGATTGCTATCCAGGCACCTCGCCAATCTCTTTTCCTTATAATTTGCAGAGTTGGGGGGTTTTCTGCATGGACAGAAAGTGTTTGTTTCTTCCTTACACCTTTAGCATTGTCCCATCCTGTTTTGCTGCCTGGGCCAGGGCTGTCAGGACTGTACTGCATGCAAGTGTGATGGGGCATTTTGGTCATTATTCTTGGTTTTGAGGGAATCTGCTCAGTATTCCTGTTTGGTGTTGGTACAAATATGGAGGCTGCTTAGTTCCAAATCTTCCTGTTGTTCCTCCTGGGAACAAAGGAGCTAACAGATGGAAGGAAATAAAGAGAGGAAGAGATTCAAGACTCACCTTCACTGGTTATCAGAGAGATGCAAAAATAACAGCTTGGTGAGATGCTGGCCTGCTCCACCGGGGTGGCCAGAATGTAAAGAGAGTGCCTGGGCCAGGTGTGGGCGCAGATGTGAGCCAGGGTCGCTGGTGTGAGTGTGAGCTGGGGGGCGTTAGAGAAGCTCGGCCATGTCTGCAGAGTGGCTTGCACATCTAGGCACACTTGGTGTGTGGTCCCACATGGGCAGGATGGCCACAGCAGCATGCGTGCTGTGTCCCAGGGACGCTGCTGGGGAGAGGGCGGGGTTTAGGGTGACTCATATGGAATGGGGGGGCGGGTGGTAAGAACCTCTTCCCAGATTTCTTTTAGTGTTGGAATGAGGACATACTGGGAAGAGACTCAAGGGGTAAGTGGTTACTTCTTACAAGGGGTGGGAGTGTAGCTGGGAGGAGTTACAATGTATGACTGTATCTCCTCAGATTACCTTACCCATTTAAAACAAGTTACAAAAAATAAAAGAGAGAATGCTTACTTTTCTGTAGACTCCCCTTTCCAGTTAAAAGAGTTGTCTTGTTTATACAAATATTTGACTTCTTTCTGAAAAATAGGAACCATATATACTTTTTTCCCTTGCTATTTTCTTAAAATTTCTTTTGGCGTGTAGTTGATTTACAATGTTGTGTTATTTTCAGGTGTACAGCAAAGTGAGTCAGTTATGCATAGTTCCACACTTTAAAAAATTCTTTTCCCATGTAGGGCATTATAGAATTTTGAGTAGAGTTCCCTGTGCTATATAGTAGGTGTTACTAGTTATTTATTTTATTAATATATATAATAGTTCATATATGTAAATTCCAATCTTCCAATTTATCCCTTTACCCCCTGGTAACCATCTGTTTTCTACATCTGTGACTCTATTTCTGTTTTGCAAATAAGTCCATTTGTACCATTTTTTAAGATTCCACATGCAGGCGATATCATATGGTATTTGTCTTTCTCTGACTGACTTCATGAAGTATGACAGTCTCTAGGTCCATCCAAGTGGCTGCAAATGGCCTTATTTCCTCCTTTTTATGGCTGAGTACTGTTCCACTGTATATATGTACCTTTGTCTCTTCCTCTGTTGATGAATATTTAGGTTGTTTCAAACACTGAGGTGCTTGTATTTTTTGAATTTATGGCTTTCTCCAGATAGATGTTGTGAATATTTGACTGAAGATGTTGCTTTATCAAAGACTTTTTCTGCTTGTGTTGAGCTGATCATATAAAATTTTTTCCTTTTATCAGTTAATGTGGTAAAAGTACATGAGTAGATTTTCCTGCTTCTCAGGAAATACCCCATCTCAGCCGTGATGTATTTTTACTGCGTTACCGTACTTGGTGTGTTGAGATTTTGTTTAGAATTTGTTGCACCTTTGTTTAGAAGTGTGCATGGCTTGTAACTGTCCTCTCTTGTACTGTCCCAGTGGGTTTGGGGCCAGGTTACACTCATCTCACCATCCAAGTGGGCGGTGTTACCTCCCAAGTGAGATTGAGGTGATATGTTTCTTGGCCTGGGCCTGGCTTTTGTGTACACAGATTTTTACATTTTGATTGATTCTTTTACTAGCTACGGATCTGTTCAGCTTTTCTAGTCTTTAAAATAAGATTTGGTGTTATTTTTCTAAGGAGTGACCTGCATTGTTGCTATGTAACAAGTGACCTCAACACTTCCTGGCTCTCAACAACACTTTCCATCTCACCGTTTCTGTGGTCTAGGAATCCAGGCTCAGTTTAGCTGGCTCCTCAGGCCCAGGTCTCTCATGGACTGTGACCATGAGAGGTGTCACCGAGGCTGCAGTCTTATCTAAAGGTGAGACAGGGCAAGGGTCCTTCTTCAAGTTCATTCACACTGTCAACAAGATTCAGGTCTTTGCCAGTTGTCCTGTCCATCCTGGCAGTTTGTCCATCAGAGCAAGACGGGGAGAGAGTGTGAGCCAGCTAGTCGAAGACTCATAAACCCCATCTTGGAGGCCACCTTCCACTACTTTTCTCAAAAGCCGGTCACTAGGTCCAGCCCACACTCAAAGCTGTGAACCTTAAAGTCATCTTAGACCTCTCTACCCCAGGGTCCATGTTAGTAACATTGTCAATTTCTTGGTAAAAGGTCTTAATATTTTCTTAATTTTTTAATCTCCATGGTATTTGAATTAAGCGCCACTTTTCATTCCTAGAATTGTTTTCGTTTTTCTTTTTTCTCAATTTATCTCAGCAGACATTCATCTGTTTCCTTGCTGCTCACAAAGACCTGACTCTCAGCCAACTCTCACGTCCATCACATTTTTGGTTCTCCTGTCATTGATTTATCCTTCCATTGTCATCATTTCTTTCTGCTCTTTCTGGGTTTTTTCCCTGGTGATCTCTTTACAGGTTATTGAGTTGAAAGCTTAACTTCTTTGTTATTTTGTAAGCATAGTTTCTTAATTTTCGAGCTTTATTTCTGTCGTAAGAATTTAAAGTTAAACGTTTCTTCCTGGGTCTATAGTGCTGTGTCTGGTATATTTTGGAGTGTAGCAGTATCATTGTTCGGCTTCCCTGGTGGCTCAGATGGTAAAGCATCTGCCTGCAATGCAGGAGACCTGGGTTTGATCCCTGGGTCTGGAAGATCCCCTGGAGAAGGAGATGGCAACCCACTCCAGTACCCTTGCCTGGAAAATTCCACGGACAGAGGAGCCTGGTTGGCTACTGTCCATGGGGTTGCAAAGAGTCGGACACGACTGATCAACTTCACTTTAGTATCATTGTTCAGTTCTTGAGCATTTTGGTTGTTCAGTTGCTAAATCATGTCTGACTCTTTGTGACCCCATGGACTGCAGCATGCAAGGCCTCCCTGTTCCTCACTATCCCCTGGAGTTTGCCCAAGTTCATGTCCATTGAATCAGTAATGCTATCAACCATCTCATCCTCTGCCACCCTCTTCTCCTTTTCTGAGCATTTAAATATCTGTTATTACTCTTCTGTGACCCATGAATGATATGTAAGGTACTTTTATTTTCTAAGTGCCTGGGGATTTTAGCTTGTACATTTATTATTGATTTCAGCTCGGAAGGCTTGTGGGCAGAGGGCACAGACCTGGATCATACCGTGTCACCGCTCACTGTCTCCAGGGCTCGTCTGGTGGTCCCTCTGCCCTTCCTGTGTGAGCGATGTTCCCTCTCCGCTGTGCTTGTGTTTACATCCAGTGTTCTCTGTTTTTATGGTGGCATCTCTAGAGTGGGTTTCTTCTTATTTATCCTGCTTTGGAGTCAGTGTGCTTCCTGAGGATAAAGTTTTGTGTCTCTTGGGAATTCTGGAAAAATTTCAGCCATTCTTCTGTTGACTTTTGCTTCAATTTACCTTATGCTTGACTTTCTCACACCAGTTTCCGAGTCTCATACTCTTGCTCCGGTTTGTCTTTTAGTCTTTTTTTTTTTTTATCACCACGTTCTTGGTGAATTCCTCCACTTTCCCCTCTCGTTTTCCAGCTGGATCTTCATCTCTGTCTAATCTGCTACTTAACCTGCACTTTAAGCTCTTCATTTCAATGATCCTAGTTTTCATTCCTTTTAAAAATATATTTTATTGTTATTCATTGATTTATTTATTTGCACCGAGTCTTAGGTGCGGCTTGTGGGATCCTTAGTTGCAGCAGGTGGGATCTAGTTCCCCAACCAGGGATTGAATCCAGGTCCCCTGCATTGGGAACACAGTGTCTTAACCACTGGACCACCAGGGAAGTCCCTGTTTCTCATTCTTAAATGTCCTCGGTAGTTCTGTCCAAACCTGCTTCTCTTGCTTGATGTTCTTCTCTTTGCACTTGTTCCAAGTTCTTCTTTTATCTCTAAGCGCACTTATTTTATATGTGTGCTCAGTTTCATCCAACTCTTTGCGGGCCCACCAGGCTTCTCTGTCCATGGGATTTCCCAGGCAAGAATACTGGAGTGGGTTGCCATTTCCTCCTTCAGGGAATCTTCCAGACCCAGGGATCAAACCCAGGTCTCCTGCACTTCAGGCAGATTCTTTTTGATTAGTGCCACTAGGGAAGCCCTACTTATTTTATATACTGCAAAGAATAATGCCAACATAATAAAAACACCCAAAATAATACTGAAGTCTAAATTTCTTGAACATTTGCTATGCTGCCTCTCACTCCCTGAAGCCAGTTCTCATGTGCTTTGTATCCTGGGCTGTGATCTTGTGTTCAGGAGACTTTTTCTCCCTGGAGGGGCTCTGCTTCTCCCAGGAGCCCGGGAGTGGGGCTGATCTAGAAATAAACCATTATAGGTTTACTTCCTGGACTCATAAGAGGGGACTTCTGAAGGTGCCATTGACAAAGAAGGAACTTGATCCCCTAAACAGAACTCAGAGCTTGAAGAGATTGCCAAGGCGAACCTACACAAATCCTGGTGAATAAAGCAATTGTGGGAGTTAAGGAATGCTATGGTGTGAGTAGCCCTGAGGGACTCAGCTAACCTGGGGGAGTTTTGTCCTGGCCTAGGACTGCCTCCAGAAAGGGCAATGGCACCCCACGCCAGCACTCTTGCCTGGAAAATCCCATGGATGGAGGAGCCTGGTGGGCTGCAGTCCATGGGGTCTCAAAGAGTCGGACACAACTGAGCGACTTCATTTTCACTTTTCCCTTTCATGCATTGGAGAAGGAAATGGCAACCCACTCCAGTGTTCTTGCCTGGAGAATCCCAGGGACGGGGGAGCCTGGTGGGCTGCCCTCTATGGGGTCGCACAGAGTCAGACACGACTGAAGTGACTTAGCAGCAGCAGCAGCAGGACTGCCTCACCAGGGACAAGAGCAGTGTCCAGGATGCAGAAAGTCAGAGGCCCTCGCTCCCTACACGTCTCCATTAAGCACTTTATTCAGTTTGGGACACAGTTGCAAAACATGACTCTGATTTTGTCCTCAATGAACTTAACTTCCCATTGACTTCTCTGTTGTCCATGTGACGGAGGTGGTGTCTGTTGTTTTAGAATAGGCAGACCAGACAATGCTTTTGGTAGCTAAAAACTGCCATACATCTGCAGTGCATGGTATATACCAGTGAAGGTGAAAGAGAGTGATTTTTTTAAAGGGGGTTAGTACATCTTACATGTCAGATTTCAAAGCTATTAATAGAAATTAAACATGAATGGAAAGACCATCAGGCACTAGGAATGTTGTTGTCCTGGTGGAATGGGGTCTGCCCGAGTTCATGTCCACTGTGGATCTACAAGACCCCCTTGTTTTTAATTACCTCTGAGGCCGTGACCCCAGCTCACTGTCCTCTCAGCTCTGTTTCCTAAACCCTGGGCCCACAGGGTCCCCTGCAGCCTGTGTGTCCCTGGACCAGGCACCCCGACCTCAGCAGTCCTCTCCTGTCTGTTTCTCCTGTACCCGTGAACATGCCTCCTGGGGTGATGTGCCCAGGCCAGGCCCTGCCCCACTCAGGACCCCCTCCTCCATGTTTGTCATCGCCTCCTGCCTCACCCAAGACCTCCTCCAGTCCCGCTCCCATCAGATCCCTTCCCTGTGGCCATTGAGGTTCTGTTTCAGTGAGCCCAGTTCTGTTCCTGCCCTTGCCTGCTCCAGCCCCTGCTGATGGTGGTGACGCTCAGAGGATGCCATCTCCTGCTTGTTCCTCACTGTCCCCTCAAAACCCGGTCTCGGCTTCTCCCCCGAGGCTGCGCCCTGGACCTTTGCCTGGTGGATTCTTGCTCATCCTCCAGCTGCCAGTTTGCCAGGACACCTTCCCCAGCCCGAGACCCAGCTGGGATGCACACGCATGCACTCAGATGCTCACGTGTGCACACACACACACGCGCACACACCACATCATGCAGGCTGTCTATGGGCTGCTTTCCTCACTTCACGTCCCACTGCTGACCTTTACCATCTGCCTGCCCCACCCCTGGGTAGAGACCACAGGGCTGCACTTGGCCCTGTGGTATGGACAGTGAGGTCAGCAGCCAGCCCTGGAGCTTTTTCCGTTCCCTGTGGTGAGTCCTGTGGGCACCATGCTCCCGTGGGTGGCTCGCTGAGTGCATCCTACCCGTCCCAGCATTGCAGACCCACTTAGCAGACTTACCGTGAAGAGACCACACCTGTCTCCACACCCACCAGTAATGATGGAGAGAATACCACCATTCTGGGTGCCTGGTAGTCTTTTGTTTCCACTTTATTTCTGGTTTTGAAATCCAGCAAGCAGAGGCTTTGTCCCTGCTCTACGATGAACCTCGGTAGCCTCATAACCCACACTGTCCCCTGTTGTTAACGTCCACAGTGCGAGTCGGGGCTTCCCTGGTGGCTCAGACAGTAAAGAATCTGCCTGCGCTGCAGGAGACCCAAGTTCAGTCCCTGGGTCAGGAAGATCCCCTGGAGAAGGGAATAGCAACCTACTCCAGTATTCTTGCCTGGAGAAGCCCATGGGCAGAGGAGCCTGGAGGGAACAGTTCATGGGGTTGCAAAGAGTTGGACACGACTGAACAGCTAACACACAAACACGCGTGCACACACTGCAGATTGGTGGCAGGTAGACAGATTTTCCCCGTGGACGTGTGGGATGGGCCACAGGCTTAAGTGGCCTCAGCCGGTGACTTCACACTTCTTAGGAGTGGCCCTCTGCTCCTCATTGCTCCCCTGGCAGCTCATGAGGGTTAGAAAATATCACATGTGAAGACAGTTTGTAAAGTGGTGTCACACATGAGGCACCACATGTGTGTCAGAGCAGTGATGCCTCATGAAGGGGTGATGGTGAGTCCCGGCGGGGCTGCCAGGGATGATAGCATGTGAGCTGCCAGGGATGATAGCAGGGCCGTGAGCCCTGCAGGGGGTACAGAGATGGACATAGCTGAGCCCCACGCCAGCTCATCCCCAAACCAGTGCATGCGTCCTTGGGTGGCTAACAAGGGTCCCAACCATCTCTCACCTAACACTTCTCCCCTCTGCCCCTCAGATGCCAAGCAAGAGGCTGGTGGGTCTTGTTTCTGTAGAAGCCACATCCTGCTGTGTTCGGCCCTTTTCTGGAACATGGGAGAGGCCACTGCCCGCCAGCCTGTGGCCAGCCCGGGTGCTGGTCTGGCCATCTCAGAAGTGCTGGCTTCCGTGCCAGCTTGACAACCCCCCTCACCCTGGCGCTGGATCTTTTCATGACTCAGCATGTCGCACAGAGCTTTGTTTCCCTCTAAAGCGCCCCCGAGGGCATCAGAGGTGCTGGTGGCCTGCCCCAGGGAGGCACCTGCCGGCTGTGCACCCAGAGCGGGCAGGGCAGCAAGCCCATTTGTCCTGTGTGCTCCAAGGCTGCTCCTCAGGGCGCAAAGCTGTGTTTGTGAGTCTTGGGGAGAAGACCAAGCGGGGGCTCTTCAGGGACCCTCAACTGTTTATGCCACAAGTTCAGTCTCTGAGCCATAAGGGAAGCCCAAGAATACTGGAGTGGGTAGCCTATCCCTTCCCCGGAGGATCTTCCCGTCCCGGAATCAAACTGGGGTTTCCTGCATTGCAGGCGGATTCTTTACCAGCTGAGCTATCTATGCCACGGATTCCGTTTCTGGTTTTGGGTGAACTGGGCCCCTCCTGCTTTGTTCTCAGGGACTCGAGTGGGCTCAGAAGGGATCATCTCCCTGTCTGAGCGGTTTCATTTATTGCTGTGTGTGTGTGTATGTGTGTGTTTGTGAGCCACACACACCTGTGCGCGAGCTGAGCTCTGGGGCATCCAGGGCTGACCTTGAGAGCTGGCCTGGCCTGGATCGGCAGCGGCTGCTTGTACATTTTGACTCTTCTGTCCCTCCCCCAGCTCCCCTGTGCCCCTTAACAATTGGCTAACAGTGATGCTCTGTGTTGCCTTCACAAACATAACCTTCAGCCCCAGAGACCTTGTTGGAATGGGAGCTCTGGTCCTCAGATCAAGGATGTGTCCTGACCTGGTTCTGGGCGTGGAAGTGGGACAGGGGTCTGGACAGTGTCCCCCGGCACCCCCGCGGAGGGGCCCCATGGGGTGGGGCTCAGACCCAAGTAGGAGCTTCCAGCATCCGGACACCATGCTCACGCACAGCCCTGTCCCTCTCCTTCTCCCTCTCCACTGTGCTCAGGTTGTCTCTCTGAGTTCACACTTGGTTCTCGAGTAAAAGCTTTCAGTTAAATGTCTTCTCCACTTGTGGCGGCCAGTTTCTCACACAAGGCATTTTGAGAAGGCTCCAACCAGACCAGCCCGGGGGTGCCGGGCCTCTGCGAGGGTGGCAGTGCCCCCAGGCGAGGGCACAGGCAGGGGCCCTGGTGTCCAGGGTTCCAGGGTGGCTTGTGACTGATGCTCCAGGGTTTAAAGATTATGGTGCACTTTGGGTTTTCTGTAGCTCCTTCAGCATTTGGTGGTCAGTTGCTGTTCCTAGGAATCTGTCCCATTAGCTGTGTTTGCACATCAGGAGCTGCTCGGAAGCGACTCCTGATTCCCTCTGGAAAAATCCCGTAGTGTCTGCTCGTGCCTCCTCCCACTCCTGAAGCTGTCCACGCGGTGTCTCATTATATCCTGATTCTCTTGCCAAAACACAGCCAATTTTACTCATCATTTCGAAGACCCACTTTTGTGGGTTTCTGCATGTTTTTTGTTTCATTAATTTCTGCTTTCTAAGTTATTTCCTTCCTTCCTCTTAATTTGCTTTGTTTTTCTAACATGTTTTATGTCATTTGTTTTCAGCCTTCTGAAAATTTCTCCCCTAAAGTATAACCTTTGATCCCTTTAAGAACTTTTAGCTGCAGCCTAAAGTTGCGAAATGACATGTTTTTGCTACTATTTCATTCAACAGATTTTTCTACTGTAGTATCTTAATTGATTTTTAAATTGTTAATTACTTTTTAAAAATTAATTTTTGTTGGAGTACAGTTGCTTTACGATGTTGTGTTAGTTTCTGCTGTACAGCAGAGTGAACCAGTTATACATATACATATATCCCCTCTTTTGGGGGTTTCCTTCCCATTTAGGTCACCACAGAGCACTGAGTAGAGTTCCCAGTGCTTAGCAGTAGGTTCTCATTAGTTCTGTGATGCTGCTGCTGCTGCTGCTGCTAAGGCGCTTCAGTTGTGTCCAACTCTGTGTGACCCCATAGATGGCAGCCCACCAGGCCCTCCTGTCCCTGGGATTCTCCAGGCAAGAACACTGGAGTGGGTTGCCATTTCCTTCTCCAGTGCATGAAAGTGAAAAGTGAAAGTGAAGTCGCTCAGTTGTGTCCGACTCTTTGCGACCCCATGGACTACAGCCCACCAGGCTCCTCCTTCCACAGGATTTTCCAGGCAAGAGTACTGGAGTGGGGTGCCATTGCCTTCTCCGCATTAGTTCTCTGTTTATACATATGTCAATAGTGTATTGTGTCAATCCCAGTCTCCCAATTCGCCCCACGCCTTCTTTCCCTCCTTGGTGTCCGTACCTCCATATGCAACGGTTCTCCGCATCTGCATCTCTATTTCTGCTTTGCAAAAAAGTTCGTCAGTGTCATTTTTCTAACTTCCAGAAGCGATACGACGCAGTGTTTTTCTCTTTCTGACTCCCTTCACTCTGGCCGTCTCTCGGTCCATCCATGTTGTACAGCTCTGCTCCTTTTTGTGGCTGAGACCTCGTCGTGTGTCAGCGCCACGCCTACTTCATCCATTCTTCTGTTGATGGACTGTCTAAGGGTATGAGAATTTTTCCCAGGGTCTTTTTTGTTACCTTTTTCTTTTGCATCAGTAAATTTTGGTCAAAGAATATGCTCTGATTGATGCCTGTCTTTTGAAATTTGTTAAGACCTGTTTTATGGCATTATAGTCACATTTTAGAAATGCTCTGTGCATCTTTGAAAAAACTATATTCTATGGTTGGTGAGATTAGTTTTGGTAGGTTCGTTAATCATGTTGTTTAAACCTCCTATATTAGGTCTTGGCAAAAATAGAGCCCATAGGCTTAATCTGGCTTGCCACCTATTTCTAGAAATAAATTCTTTTTTTTTTTGTTTTAGCTTTTATTTTTTGGTCATGCCACGTGGCATATGGGATCATGGTTCCCTGATTACCAGGAATCAAACCTGTGGCCTCTGCAGTGGAAGCACAGAGTTTCAACTACTGGACTTACAGGGCAGTCCCTAGAGATAAATTCTTACGGGATCAGATCCACACCCTTGGTTTGTGTATTGCTGTGGCTGTTTTTACACTATGACTTGGTTGAGTAGCTTCAATAGAGACCATTTGCCCTGAAAAACCTAAAATATTTACTCTTTGGCCCTTTCCAGAAAATGTTTGCCAACTCTTGCATCTTCAGTCATTTATTTTATCTATTTTATCAAATACAGAGAACGGGTCTGTTAGAATCTTCAGTTATCACTGTGGACTTGCCACGAATTCTTGCATTTCTATCAGTTTGTGTTTTATATGTTTGGGGCTGTGTTATTAGTGACACAGTTTAAAATTGTGGTATCTTCTTCATGCATGACATGTCTGTCATATGAAGTAATCGTCTGTCTCCACTAGTGTGTCTTGCCTGTAAGTCGGCTTTGTCTGGGATTCGTGTAGCTGAGCCTCTGGGTAGTATTTGCCTTGTGTACTCCTTCTGTTCTTTTATTTTTAACTCTTTTTTATTTTTAAGTCTTAGATGCACCTCGTAAACAAATACATGTTGGGTCAGCCAGAAAGTTTCTGTAAGATGTTACAGAAAAACCCAAACGAACTTTCTGGCCAACCCAATATAATTAAAGTGTTTTTTTTAACGTGGTATTTAAAATTAAAGTTTGATTTTTTTTTAATTCTGAGAATTAAGAATTTTTTAGCCAGAGCCGTTGTAAATGTAATTACAGATAGATTTGAGTTTAAATCTACCATCTTATATTTTACTATTTTATCTGTGCTATGTTTCTTTTTTCTTTCCTTCTCCTTTCTTTTTTTTGAGTTGGTTATTGACCTTTTCTTTGTTTGTTTTGTTTTTTTTTACCTCAACCACTAGGAAGTTATAGACTTTTTCTGCACTTTTGATGGTTTTCCAGAAATTACAACATTCTTACTTATCAAATGTCTAAAACTAACTTATACTTTACTCTTGGGGGGAACCCAAGGGCCTGAGCTCACCCCACCACCCCTTCCGAGTGTTACTGTATATTTAACATTTTTAGCCCCCCAGCCTTTGCTGCTGTAGCGTGAGTGTTAGTCTTGTTTAGATCTGTGGATGCACCTGCCTCTTTCTTTGCTCTTTGTTCTTCTTGCATCTCTGACATTCCATCTGAGCTCACTTCCTGCTCAAGTGTACGTGCATTAGAAACTCCTCTCACCAGGTTCTGAGGTGGCAAGCTTTCCCCACTTTTGCTTGGCTTCCCTGCTGCTCTGGGTGTGGGCTTGCCCTGCTCTGGAGGTGGGCTTTCCTGCTGCCTGGATGTGGGCTTGCCCGGCTCTGGTTGTGGGCTTGCCCTGCTCTGGAGGTGGGCTTCCCTGCTGCTCTGGATGTGGGCTTGCCCTGCTCTGGATGTGGGCTTGCCCTGCTCTGGAGGTGGGCTTCCCTGCTGCTCTGAAGGTGGGCTTCCCTGCTGCTCTGGATGTGGGCTTGCCCTGCTCTGGAGATGGGTTTGCCCTGCTCTGGATGTGGGCTTGCCCTGCTCTGGATGTGGGCTTCCCTGCAGCTCTGGATGTGGGCTTGCCCTGCTCTGGAAATGGGCTTCCCTGCTGCTCTGCATGTGGGCTTCCCTGCTGCTCTGGAGGTGGGCTTCCCTGCTCTGGAGATGGGTTTGCCCTGCTCTGGATGTGGGCTTGCCCTGCTCTGGATGTGGGCTTGCCCTGCTCTGGATGTGGGCTTCCCTGCGGCTCTGGAGGTGGGCTTCCCTGCTCCTCTGGATGTGGGCTTGCCCTGCTCTGGAGGTGGGCTTGCCCTTCTCTGGAGGTGGGCTTGCTGGCTGTAGAATCCAGGTTGGCTGTTGGGTCCTTTCAGTGTGACATTGTATGCTGGCCTCGGACTTCCTTTGTTTGCTAACAAACCATTGTCAGGCTATCTCTTCTTTGCAGGTAATCTGATTTTTTCTCTGGCTTTTAACATCAAAATTAAAAGCCTTTGTGCTTCAAAGGATGCCATTAAGAAAGTGAAAAGATATCCCACAGGATGAGAGAAAATATGCGAATAACTCATTTGTCTAGGGGCTTGTACTAGAAGGTAGAAAGAGCTCTGGCGAGGCTGTACGGCCAGTACGTGAGCGCCAGTGATGCTCTTGAGCAGGGACAGGGAGTGGGGAGGTCCTGCCATGGCTCTGACCGCCCCCTCCTTCCTGTGCTGCCGCCCACCTGGACCACCCCTCCATCCGCCTGCGTGCGGGAGAATCGCTCGTCATCTCTCCAGACGTCATGAGCGTCACCGTTCTATAGAGCTGCAGCCTCTGCCTCTGATAGGGCCAGCGCCTCTCAACAAGTGCAGTGGTGTCCACTTGGATGAGTGAGAAATGGAATGCAAACGCGGGATCCCAACATCCACTTCTAGCCATGATGGGGTGACCCGGACCAGATCTCACACCCCACGTTGAACAGCAGGAAAAACCAAACAGAAGCATGTGAGGTTGCAGCGTCAAACACTGCATGGCCAGAGTGCTGGACAGTGACCCTACAGGAGGGGCGCCCCCTTCAGCTCATCCCCTGCACCTGCCAGCTGAGCACAGGGAGGGTGGTGGAGGCATAGCCCGGCGGCCAGGGCTCCAGGGAGCCTGGAATCTGTAGGGGAAATGCTGGAGAGGATAGGAGTGCATGAATCAGGAGCTCTAGGGCGCTGAGCACAGAACCCCCACCCCGCGCTTAGATGGTGTTGACCATCGCACCATTGCACGTGTGGGGGATGCCGCCAAGGTCAGGGGACCTGGAAGAGCGTGGGTATCATTATTTCCTCAGTTCACATAGGCTGTGAGTGAAGTTGCATACTCAGCAGCCAGGTGAAAAGACCTCACAGTTCAGAGGGTGTGGAGCAGGGTCCTCAAAGGCTGTAGTCTCCTCCCCAGATGTGAGCCTGCTCAGGACCCATAGACACAAAGCTTGAAGGAAGCTTGGAGAGAGTTGAACAACTCTTGAGTAAGTTAACGACATCCACTAATGAGGCCTGACAATATTTGAGGGATGAGAACACACTCACCCCCCAACACGCCACGTTCACAGTGTCCAGGAACCAGGCAGAAATTATTCGTCGCACAAACAGGTGGGAAAATGTAACCCAGAAGCTGAGAAAAATCAATTAGAAACAGATCCAGGTGGATCCATGCTATCCAGATGGTAGAATCAGGATAGAAGGATGTTAAAAATGTCTGTTATAAATATGGCCCATGTGTTCAGTGACACAGAGAAGCTATGCACAAGGTGAGGAGAAAATGAATGGTGTCAAAAAAGACCCAAGTCTTCTGGAGAGGAAAGCCGTGCGCTGGATGGGTTCACAGTTGGTCAGACGCTGAGACACAAGATCAGTATTATTGAAGATATAGCACCAGAAACTTTCTAAAAATGAAACACAGGAAAGAAGCAAGAAAAAAAACAAACACAACATCATCAGTGTAACCATAAAGAGGGATAATAAATAGGAAATTGAAAAGGATGTGTGATGGAAAATATTTGAAAAAAATGGCTAAAATTTTGCAAATTTGATGAAAACTGATTTTCAAGGAGATCCACAAATCCCAAGGAGAAGAAGACTACGCCACTGCAGTATTCTTGCCTGGAGAAGCCGATACACAGAGGAGCCTGGCGGGCTACTGTCCTTGGCGCCGCAAAGAGTTGGACACGACTGAAGCAACTCAGCATAAAACGAAATTCTGACACATGCTACGGCATGAATGAACCTTGAGGACAGGCTGCTCCATGACATGAGTCAGACACAAAAGGACAAACGCTGGAGTGACCCACTTATGTGAGGCCCCTGGAGTGTCAAGTCCCAGGGACAGAAGGCAGGATGGCGGGGCCAGAGGCTGGGGAGGGGGAGGGGAGTGAGTGAATGATGGGACCAAGGTTCAACTGGGAAGATGGACAAGGTCTGTGATTGGACGGTGCTGACAGCAGCTCAATGGTGTGAATGCTGTTAAGGCCACCGAGCTGGACACAGCACAGTGATTTAAATGGTGATTCTTACCTGAGATTTAAAACAAACACACAAAAACAAGGACTAAACTTAGCCAGTAGGCCTGGTTTTGGCTTCCTTGATCACAAGCTAAGCCGTACTGGAGGACGGCAGGGCTGACTTGGAGACGAGCCCGTCTGCAGGGTTAGTCGCTTTGGAGGAAGGTGAGAGCTGCTGAGGTCAGCACAGTCATTGTCCTGGGAGCCGGAGCCTCATTGCCCAGAGGCCAGAGACCTGAAGGCTGTTCTGCTCCTCTTCCGAGGCAGGAGGCAGCCCACCTTCAGCTGCTCCTGCCAGCCCCCCACGGAGGTTGAAATTGTTTTGCAGCCCTTCCTGGGGTGTGCCCTCTGCCTCTCTCTGGGATGTTCATTTGTGAGCCATCTGTCAGGCCTCCTTAGAAGGCGGAGGACAGTAGCAGCTCTCGGAAAGTCCCCGCGAGGCTGTGTCCCTGGTGTTTGCCTCAGCTGGTGGGCTGTTCAGTTCATCAGGAAATCAGGTTCATTCATAACCGTCCGCCTCCCCAACGTGCAGACTCTCTTGATTTCAGGGTAACGGCATGTGGTTCGTTCGCTGGTATTTTTCTAGTCCTGCCTGACTACACTGTGTTGTGTCTTTCACTTTCAGGCCTTGAAGTTAGAAACCTCCGCGGACAGTTCTCCCGCTGCCCCTGCTGACCTTGGGCCTCGGTGAGTCCAGAGAGGGAGGTGCCTGATGCTTTAGCCGCGTGGGCGTGCGCATGTGCGGTTGTGTGTGTGTGTGTGTGTGTGTGTGTTTATTTCTGTCCCCTGGAGCAGTCCCAGCCAGACAGGGTCCCACCCCAGGCCTCTGGACCTGGCTCCGTCAGGAGACACAGAAGTTCCTCGCTTGGAGAGCCAGGCTCGCTGGCCCAGCCTCAGTGACGCTGAAGGGACGGATGGAGTGGGCGCAGTTGGGCCTTAATGCGTTGCTGGTTGATTTTCCTAAAGGAGTCCAGCAGGGCTGTGGGGGGCACCAAGAGCCTTCTGATCAGCGAAGCACGTCGCTTTGTGCACGGCAGCCATGTGTCATCAGCGCTGCTTTGTTTCGGGAGGAGAGTAGCCAGTGGCACCGGTCATCAGCCAGGCCTTTCCCGGAGGCACAGAACTGGGGAGGTCAGAGATGGAAGTCAGTTTGGTCTCCCTCTTTCTGGGTACGGGGCCTCAAGTTCTGTAGCCATTGAGGGCTGGGAACAGGAGCGGGAAGAGGAGCAGCCAGTCAGAGACTTGGTGCTCTTCAGCTACTGGACAATTCTCAGATCAGACTGATAACCAAGCACCCAACAAGATTAACTCAACGTTTACAAGAAAAAACGACATTCGGTTACCGCATACCTGCATAAAAACCGAACAGTTTTTAGAGATAGGAAGATATAGCAACTCCACCCTCACCCCACCACCACCACAATAAGCAAGTAGTCATCAGTATTGAAAGTTAAAGCAAATGAACCGGCACCTCTCAAAAGATACCCAAGTGTCTGATAACAATAAACATCTGAAAAGATGTGCGATGTGGTCATCAGAGAAATGGAAGTTACAGACCACGGTGTGCTGGTGTGATGAGTGGAGAGAGGAGGCAGGTGGACGAGGGTAGGAGCTGGGGGCTCATCAGTCACTCTTACCTCTGTTTTTCTGCAAGTCACCTCCTAGCTGAGCACTTAAAAAGCCCCTCATCATTCAATTCTCTTCCCATCTGTGAATAGCGAGTCTTACCTGTGTTTCTCTGGGGAGGACGCAGGCTCATGATGCTCCCTTTGCCTTGAGGGCAGGGGTGTGTGGTCCTGTCCCTGCCACTCCTGCTCCCATGCCCTGGTGGACTCTGGTGCTGGTCACGGCGTCCTGCCCCAGCCCTGCAGGAAGCCAGGAGCACGCTCAGACCTTGGCTGCCTGGATTCTCGGGCCTTGGGGCCTGAGTGCTCCTGAGAAGCACCCTGCCTGCCACACGGCCCCAGGCACAATGATGGTCACTGGCTCTGCACCATCCCCCACTGTTGAATGGTAAAACAAACAAAACATGTCTCCTACGTAGCTTACTACAGTTTTAGCTCATACGAGTTTTCCATTAGCTTTTCTTACAAGTTTTAAGGTGATTAGAAGGTTTTCCTTTAGTCTTTCTTAGGTA
>SJXQ01006427.1:117569-142923 GCA_006408695.1 Aepyceros melampus
TGCTTTGCACGAGCCGCTCATTTCACCCTCGAAACCTGGTGACTTAGGAACTGCCATCCCCACTGTATAGATGAGGACGGGGAGGCGCAGGGAGGCACGTGCTCTTCTCAGGGGCACGCAGCACGGTGGTGACAAGACCAGGCTTGAACCCAGATGGTGCTGTCCGCGTCTCCGCGGCTTTTCAAGAAGAGGAGAGGTTTGTGTTGGCCTGAGAGGCTCCTGCTACCGTGCTCAGGCTGCTCAGGCTGCTGCCACAGACTCCCCGAGCCTGGGGGCGGACACAGCAGGCCTTCATTTCTCACAGTTCTAGAGGCTGGAAGCTCAAGATCACGGTGCCAGCAGGTTCGGTGTCTGGTGAGAACCCACTTCCTGGTTCCCTCTCCACTGGATTTCCAGCCCCTGGTGCTGCCTGGGGAGGTGGGAGGTCCAGGTCCAGCCTGGCACCCTCCTCCTCTTCCTACGGGACGCTGCCCTGCCCCGGGGCGGACATCCTGCCTCAAGGAGCAGTGCGTCTGTGCGGTGCTATCGCGTGCTTGCTCTGCTCTTGCTTAGCACACCCAGGGGTGAGCAAGCCCTGCCCAGCTGCTGCCCTGAATGGATGCAAACTATTCGGTCACTTGGGCAGGTCCTTGGTGTAGACACCTGGCTTCTTCCTGTGCTCCGACATCCGTAAGTATCACAGGAAGAACCTTGATGCTCATGGCGTCGTGGCTTTCACAGCCTCCCATGTCTGTTTTCTTGCATCAGAAGATCACGAAGACCAGAGTAAGGGTCGTGTACACGCCCGCCTGGGAATGGCTGCGGTGTACATGTGGCAGTCACTTAGCTGAAGGTTAGAAATGTTAACAGCGGGTTTTAGTTGAAATGGTTAGGAACAAAGCAGGCTGATTCATATGAGTTTTTAAAAATCACGATAATTGTTCAAACAGATTTCATGATTGAAACTATATTTTGTTTAAAAATTGCCTTCATCCTAGGAGCTTTCTTTCTGGGTGAGTGTCCAGTGGGTGGTACTAGTTCCTGGAACCAAGAGATTCACTAAGAGGGGTGTGCACATGTGTTTCAACTCCATGCAGAGTACTGGGCTGCTTATAATTATCTCCTAATGAGCTGAAGTTGTCCACCTCCTTTTTTCCTTTGCTGTCATCTTGCTTCAAGGACCAGCAGGTAGTTTTACAGGTACTTCCAAGCACTGGACTCTTAAGTGCCTCTTGAAGGCCTGACAAATAGTCCCCCCGAAAAATAAGTGTGTTCTCATTGTCTGAATGCCCGAGGTGGCCAGGGGCTGCCAGAGAGCCTGGTCCCAAGTCTTTGGAAGGCTTTGCAGGTGGATCCCATGTTATCCCGGGCCACCTACTGCACTTGCCCCTCTGCCCGTGTTCACCCGATCAGCCCGTACAGACACCCCTGGGTCACTGCCGCTGTGCGGGTGGCGCTGGTGGAGGTCCCGGGAGGCAGGCGGTAGATGTCCCGGGCTCCTCCGAGGCCCTGGAGACTTGGCCATGGGTCTTTCTGGGCTTGTGCCTCAGGCTGTTTACTCGTGTTTGGTTTGCATAGTAACTTGTGTTCTCCAAGGTCCCTGTGTGGTTTGGAAGGACGTTGTGTCAGCTGGTCCCCGAGAGCACTGGCCTCCTTCCTGGGGCCTCCACCACCACCGGCTTGTTTACCCGGGAGCTTTTCACGTGTAGGGGTTGTTTTTGTTATTTACATATTTATTCACGTATTTAAAGCTGTGGGAGGGCAGATCGGGTCGAAGAGTGAAACACAAAATCTCCAGGTGTGCAGGTGGGAGGTGGCCTGCCACCGGTGCCACCCTGTGTGTCCAAGGCCGATTCCCAGCAGAACGTGGCCGTGGGCCCTGGGCAGACCGGAGCTGCTGAGAGCATCCTCTCTGGGGATGCTGGGGCTGCAGACGCCGCCCGTCCCTGCTTCCTCTAGGACCCGTGGAGAAGGCCCCAGAAACTCACGCCCTTTCCAGTTTCGTGCTGCAGGAAAGTACCAGGAGCTCCGTGTCTAAGCGGTCAGTGGGGAGGTCGCCCTGGGCAGGAATGAGGTGCAGGTTAAGGCACCCTGTGAGGAGGGGAGCCCAGAGAGGCCTTCGGGGCCAGGGAGTCATGGGTACGCACTTCTGGCAACGCATCCCTTGTTGAGGGTGCTCCCTTAGCTCTGGTGCTGAGCTCACTGGATAAACAGGCTGCTGTTTATAAACAGCCAGGCCTCCCTAGCGGGCGGGCGGCCTCTCCTCAACCCGTTAACCCAATAAATGCAGCCACTCGGTGAGCAAGAGGGCCTCCTGGGGCAGAGGTGTCTGGATAGCTGAGAACTGGAGGCGGGGCAGAGAACCTGGAGCGCCTCTCCTCCGAGACCAACACCTGTTGCTGCCCACTGCCCTGAGCGCAGGGCACCAGGGTTGACAGTGTCTTTGGGGAACCAGGGTAGAGGGTGGTGGGCTGAGATTTCATAAGTGTCTGGGGCGTGGAGCTGTGTGGACCAGCTCCAGGATACCCGGCCCCTGGGGACTGCTGGACAGGACAAGCTCAGCTCCTCTCTAGGCATCTGGAGTACAGCCAGCAGCTGGGGACAGCGACCGGCTCAGAGACTGCGTTAGCCAAACTGATTTCCAGTCCTAGCTCTGCCAGTAACGTGGAGCCCTGGGACAGTGTTCTGCGAAGTCGGCAGCAGCATGCCAGTCCTTCAGTGAGTAATGCCTGTACAGGGCCCAGCACTTAGCATGATCCCCCGCCACCGCGTGTCTCCATGCGTCCACTTTCCACTTGACTCTTGGCTCCTAGTTTCCAGGGTGGAAGCTCGTGGGCTTGTGGATGCCGGGGAAGGGGCCTAACTCTCGCGAGGGTTCTGTCTCACCTCCTGCCTCGTGAGTTCTTTGGCCATCCTCAGGGGATGCTGCCAGACCCCAGGTGTTCAGGGACACTACCACCCACTCCCCAGCTGCCCACCCACCCTCCAAGCTTGGCTCCAGTCCTGTGACTGCGGCAGGAGGCTGGGGACAGGACAGGACTTGGGAGTGTCTCCAAGGCCTGGAATCGAAGGTGACCCTTGGGATGCGGCAGTGGTGATTTGGGGGGCCATGGCCTGATTTGTGCTTCAGATGCGTGGTTAGTTCTGGCTGAGCGTGGAGAGGCCTGGGGAGCCTTTCTGGAGCAGGGCAGAACCAATTGAGGCTCAGAAGGTCCTTACAAATAGCTTTTTAAATGAGAACAGGCTTTAGAGCAAAGGTCACATCCAGGTGCTGCTGGTCAAGGGTCAAGGCAGGGCTGTCTGCGCCCTTCCTGGAGGTCTGAGAGAGACCTCAGCTCAGGGATGGGTCACAAGTGCACAAGCAGATGCACCGAGGGCCCTGCCAGATGCTGGGGGCTTGCTCTGTGGCTTTGGGTCAGTGCACAGCTCTGGGGGAGGGGCTGGGTCATTCCTCATCAGGAGGGCAGAGGCCGTGTCCTCTCCCGAGGCTCCAAGTGTCTCCCGAGGCGCCAGCCTCCCAGGTCAGCACTTCCTCTGCCTTGGTGGGGATTAAGGGCTGGAAAGCCTTAGCCAGTAGGGATGGTGCTGGGCAAAGCTTGCAGCCCCGCCCATGTGCTCAGCGGACGAGTGATGACCGCTTTCTCCCCTGAAGCTCCTTGGGCCAGGAGCCCGAGGCTGGACTGGCAGAACGGTGCATCCAGAAGGAGCCGTACAGTAGCCCGTCCAGAGGTCCAGGACAGCCGCCTTGGTTCACCATGGGGCCGTCCACACCCTGAAGCCTCACGGTGGAGCTCAGACCGATCAGCCTTCTCCAGCTGTGTATTTACCAAGCAGGACACAGGGCTGCGAGGGGGCCAGGCAGGCAGCCAGAGCAGCTGGGACAACGGCCGGTTCAGGAGATGGTCTCTTATGCTGAGTGCCGCAAAGATGTGGAAAGCGATGACTGTCCTTGCATCGCAACACAGCGTGAAGAGCCCTCTGGAGACCCCTCTTCCGCGCCTCGTGCGCCTGTGTCTGGGCAGGCCCTGTGTTGCAGGGCGACCTCTGTCCCCAGGTCACCCCATCTCACCTTGGCCGCTCGCAGCAGGTTCAGACGCCTCAGGCTGGGGGGCGTCAGCATCAGGAGACAGGCCCCCACATTTGCTTGTTCAGAGGTCAGGTTCATTCTGGACCCCTCCCAAGGATAAGAGGGGTTCTTATCTTACCCCTCATGGTTCTTCACAGGGACCTGTGCCCGCAGCGGCGCTGGAGCAGCCATGCCCACCCAGCACCCGGGCTTGACACTGGGCGGTGCGTGTGGTCTCTGGGCCCTGCCTGGAGTTCAGGACTCGGTCCCACACAGAGGACATCAGCCCGAGGGCCAAGCCTGACTGGCTAGCTCACCGCACTACCTTCCCCAGGCTGAGTAGGGTTGGGGCTGTTATGCCACTGGGGTTCCTGCATGTGCCCTCCATCCACAGTCCACATGGGGGGCTGGATGGGGCCCGCTGACCTGTCTCCTGGCCAAGCCCCGTGACACCACCTGCTTACTGTGGCTCCAGGGTGCAAGCCGCTTACTGGATTAGTGGGCGCCCACAAAGCCCCCGCGGTGGCTGAGGAGAGGCCCAAGTTTTTCGTGCGGCTCCAGTTTGTCTCTGAGTTGGCCGCTGAGACTTGCAGGCTGTTGTGGACGGCGGGACCCAGAAGCTGGGTCTTTGCTGGGCAAATGGTCCCGGTGGCCACAGCCCAACAGAGCCCAGCAGACCGGTCCTGGCCGTGACCCTCCGGTTAACCTCGGGTCAGAGGCTGACCCACTCCGGCCGCCAGGCTCCTCTCACCAGCTCTCAAGAAGGATCCGAAGATGCTGGCCAGCTACTCAGCCTGCCTGTTCTGGGGCGTCTGCACCGCCCTGCTGGCCGTGGCTCTGGCCTACTACTTCTACTGGTGAGCATGGCTGGTGCCCCGGCTGGGCTGTCAGGGCGGGGGACGGGGGGCCACGCTTACTTCTGCTTTCGTTGTGGCTCTGCACACTCTGTTCTCCAGGCTGACAAGTGGTCCCTCGCGGCAAACAATGGGAAGCAAGTTGGCAGAGTGTCTCCCTGAGGTGGGAGCTATGCACACGTGGTCTGTAAATTCAGTGGGAAAACCATGGTTCCATCAAAGGGACGCCACTTGTTGCGGCCATAAATGTTGAGCTGGTTTATAGTGGATCACCTATACTCTGGGCACAGCTGCAGCGGGCACGCCCACCATTTCTTGCAGTGAACACAGGGAGGTTCTCGGTGCCCCCTTCCACTCTGGCCCCTCACAAGGCTGGAGGCCTGGGAGCTCTGAGCCCCGTTTCCATCTGTAGAGACAGGACACACTGATGTCCCATCCCTGCAGGGGACGACCTCATAGTACACACGGCTGATGGTAATGGCACCTCCGGAGGGGAGCGACCACAGGACAGCACTCGCCTGATGGTGGGAGCTGTCAGGGTGGCTGTGCGGAAGGCCAGACCCTAGATCCAGAGCTAACTTTACGTGCTAGATCTGAGAATGGGTAACAACCCATGGAGAGACGTTGCCCCTCTGAAGGTTCCATCCCAGGTTGGTTTCCTTAGGACACACTTAGTCTGGTTTGGAATTGAGTTTCCTGGTCTGGAAGGTCTCTTTCCTGTAGATCTGATTAGTGCTGCTTCTGTTTCTGAGAAGAAGAAGGGGCCGGGCCTGCGGCCAGGTAGGCGTGACCCCAGCCCTCCCCTCCCAAACTTAGGGTGAGTTGGTGCGTGGAGGTGTTCGCACTCAGAGCTTCTGCAGACAGGGCTGGCGCTGTTTACAGGTGAAGATTACAGGGAACCAAAAGATAAACACATTAGTGCGGGGAGGAATTAGCCCTAATTCCTCATTAGACTTGTGTCCCTTATTAAATGGGTTTCTGGCCTCTTTGAGGGTGAGTGGCAGCAGTCACTGGTCTGGAGTGGGCCCCCGGAGGAGCAGCGGCCACTTACTTTATCACAGACTCTGGGACACTTGAAGGTGAAGAACCACAGCACAGGCGCGCAGTACTGCTGCCCAGGGAGCCTCCGCGTGGGCCGTCCTTGTGCCCCAGGGGTGGGGGTGTGGGTGTCTGTCACCTCGTAGTGGTCAGTGGTGAGTCCAGATAGGGCTGGGGCAGCCAATGCAGGCTCCGGGCCGCAGGCCTGCTGGGCATGGGACTGGGCTGGGGGTGGGGTTCGGTGGCCACCCTGGTCAGGGGCTGCACAGGCAGGGGAGGAGCGGGCTGCCTTCCAGTCTGGTTTGTCCTCTGGTCTGCCCTCCTCTGACGCTTCTCCTGGCCACCGAAATGTCACTTGATCCATAAACAGGCAGAGACACTGTTCCAGGAACACTCCTGAAGCAGCAGTGATCTGACCAGAGAGTCTGACAGCCCCCAGCGAGTTCCTAAGGCTCAGAACTGGGAGGGATGTCAAGGTTTTCCTTCTCCGGGTCTGCGGAACTGCCCTCCCTGGTCAGTACTGGACGGGAGCACCACCTTTTCTTTGGCTGTTCTCCCCAGTGACCCTGCGTCTTGCTCCAGGTGGGCACTGGCTCAGGCCCCCTGCAGAAGGGCGACTGGGGCCCACAGCTCACTGTTCAGACAGACACGGCTCAGCTCTGTGTCAGAGGTGTTGGGGAGGGGTTCCCGCTCAGCGAGAGGGTGCTGCATCTTTGTGGGCGGGTGCAGAGAAGGCAATGGCACCCCACTCCAGCACTCTTGCCTGGAAAATCCCATGGACGGAGGAGCCTGGTGGGCTGTAGTCCATGGGGTCGTGAAGAGTCAGACATGACTGAGCGACTTCACTTTCACTGTTCACTTTCATGCATTGGAGAAGGAAATGGCAAAACCCACTCCAGTGTTCTTGCTTGGAGAATCCCAGGGACCGCAGAGCCTGGTGGGCTGCCGACACACTGAAGTGACTTAGCAGCAGCAGCGATCTCCAAGGACAGGGTGGTGGCCTCCATGCTCATCTCAGACCTCTCCTGGGAACAGCACGGGGAGTCCAGCGGGAGGCCCTATCGCTGGCGGGACCTGGGTGGTGCAGTCACAGCAGGCCCTGCCACATCCCAGCGCCCAGGATGGAGGCCTCGCTTCATCTCATCCTCTCCATGGGCTGGGACTCTGGTTGTAGCGGGCTCTGACTCGAGCTGGGTGTGAACCTATCACTGACGAGGTGCTGGATGAGGCCAGCAGGGTCTGGGGGAGAAGGGGCCCCCATCCCGCGAGGGGGCCCCTTTATGAGGGGAGTCTGGTCTGGCAGCGCAGTGCGGTCATGGGAAGTGCTACATGGAACCTCTGACTGGGGAGTGAGGTGGGGGACAGTCGCCACGTCTGGGCTCCGTGGCCAGGATGGAACCTGCTTTTCTCAGGAAGCCTTGCTTCAGACCCAGGGGGAAGATCCCAGGACCCCACTACAATGTATAAGAAAATGCTGGGTCAGCCAGGTGAATCCGTTTAGACTGTGTCCCACTGCCCAGGAGTGGGTCATGCAGGGGACACTGCAGGAACAGGGAGGCTCTGGTGGAGGCAGAGGTGGGGGCAACCTCATATTCGGAGGAAAATAGGAAGACTGTGTTGCCCTTCTCTTGTATTGAAAATATTTCTTGAGTTCCTTGACCTTACTGCGAAAACTGTTTGATCCATCAGCTCAGGAATTTTCCTCATTTCTAAAGAAAAAAGTTCCTGCCACTGAGAAATACCCTAAGAGGAGAAAGACATTTTAGCATCTCGTGTATAGCGTATGCAGACTCTCAGTGGTTGCCCTGGAGGAAATCTCACTTTCTGTGCTCACTCCCACAATCCCACTGGTCCCGTCTGGACAGGTGTAGTTGGAAGCCTCCTAAACCTGGCTTGGTGGTAAGTTTCCCTCCTTGCCATCTTAGTTGAAGTGTGGTTATCGCTCTGGGGTTTTGGGGTGTTTCAGGGAGGAAAAACCCTAGCACCAAAAACCTTGTTTGAACTTATAACAGAAGTTGTTTTTCATATTGGTGATTTATAACCAAGTCAAATAATCAGATTCCAACCATACTCTTTGAAATGAAATGTGTAAATAATAATTAAAACCCCACTAATGTAGAGTGAAAAGACCCTGATGCAGAGAAAGATTGAAGGCAAAAGCAGAAGTAACTGGCCAGACCATTTCTTCCCTGCCCAGCTCCTCAGAGTGCGTATCAGTTACCTTCCAGAGGAGTAGGGCCACAGACTTTCCCAAAGTAATGTGAAGTGAGACCCTGTTGTACAAGCCGTTTCTTCGGATTAGCAGTTGAAGTATGTGGTTTTACAAATGCTCAAAATGATTCAAATACCTGCCGTTTGTAGGGAAAATAGCACCTTTGTTTGCTCACCTGGGAACCAGAATACCCTTTAAAACTTGGCTTACAAAGGATCTTTCAGATCTCAGCTATTTATAAGCATGAGAAGGACCCTTCTCAACCCTCAGAGCTACCATATGCTACTGGGCTAAAGGTTCCCTTATTCTCTTCTCATCTTCAGACCAGAATCTGACATTCAAAATGACTACGTCATGTGCCAAGGCCACAGACAGGGGAGACGGGGCAAGAGTCCAGTGTCAGGAGCCCCGGGCTCAGCACGCTGGCCACCAGCACAGGCTCCTCCTTTCTGGTGGGAAACAACCTCAGCAGGTGTGTGGAGTCCTGGGCGCTGAGGGTGGACGCTGAGACACTGATGGGATTGAAACTTTCTTCAGGTCCTTTTTGCCTGACAAAGTGCCAAGAGGATCTGTTTTTCATCTTTAAAGATGTTACCATTTCATTATTGGTCAGTCAGTCGTATCCAGCTCTTTTCGACCCCAATAGTCAATGTTAATTTATGCACTGAGATTTCTTTACTTTTTTATGATGATAAGAATAGCAATGTACACTGGTTTAAAAGAAATCAAGCAGCAGAAATGACTGAAAGGACAGGTGGTTCTCCAGCTGCCTCCCGGCAGCTCTGCCGCTCAGAAGAGGAGCCCCGAGACTGAGTCCTGGGGCTTGTTCCACAGCTTGCGTGCGCCTGTTTCTTCACTTAAATTTCATTCAGTTCTCCTGCAGGTTTCCACTGAGTACCCACCGTGTCCCAGGCACGGTTTGAGACTTCTGCTTCTCAGTGTGTGAGACAGATCACGCCCCACTCTCAGCAGCAGGACCTGTCCAGTCCTCGCTACGAGTGATGAGGGATTTAGTCAGCTTACACGCCTCCTGTCTTCTGTCCACTGCTTCACTAAGTTTTGTTAGTTATATTGTTATTTTTAGTTATTTTACTGTTCTCTTAAAACTTTAACATACTCAACTTACCACTTTTTCTTGGATCAACTTAGAAATCTCTTGACCTCCATTATGTACAAAATTTGGGTTTAGGATGCTCATATTAAATTGCAATTAAATTCTCCATGTTTCTTTTATGGGTTAATTATAAATATTAAAGGTCCAGAAATAGAATTCACAGTAAAATTTAAAAAAGTTTTTTGTTCTTGCAAGTGCCATAAAGGAGAAACTAGAAATCTAAGCCATTAAGTCTTTGCTGCTTGAAGGAGGAAGTTTTAGGTACCTCGTGAAGTGATTGTGGGAAATCGTGCCCCCTGTTAATTTGATTTACATTTGGGCAACAGTTGCCTTGCACAGCATTTTTTTATTACTTGAAAATCTTAACTGCTTTTTTTTCTTTTGAGAAAAGAAACATGCCTTCTTCAATACCCAAAACTTCCAGCTCCTTAATTATATTCTTTGTTGAATAAATTCCATTTTCTTCTTGAAAGATTTCCTATGTTAATTTTGACGAGTTTCTTTCCAGGCCATCTATAAAGGTGTTATCCTGGCATTTCTTTTCATTGCATAACTGGTCTGTTTTTTCTTTTTCTTAAAAAAGGAATCTTCATTAGATTCCTTCTTGTTTTGCTGGACTACAGCCTCAAGTAATCTTTTCACAGAGGATGAGTAGAAGTTAAGTCTTCTGAAGCCTTGCCTATCATGAGGTCACCATAGTCTCTGTCTTCATTCTTTGCATGAGTCAGCGTCCCACTAGAAAACAAATGTGTGAAGCCAGGATTAGTGAAGGGAGTGTTTACAAAGGTGTAGGCAGAGATTAAGGAAAGCAATAAGGAGGTTAAAAATAGCTTGAGTTAACAAGTTCTTGCAAATAGTATGACTTTTTTCTGCCTTTTCTGTGTGTGTGCAGGGGTTGGGGGGAGTAAATGGTCCAGGGGACAGTAAGAGGAGAATCATGGAATTAAATTTTGCTGTCTTTGTTCCAGAGTTCATATTCTGTGAAATTTGTAAAGTGAGCACATTTTGGATTGTGCTTAAGCTTCAAATCCTAGAGGAAACACCTGTTGTGTTCCACGGCTATTGACCTAAATAAAGGTTTCAACCTGAAAGCACTCAGGAAGCGAATGCTACTGGCAGTGAGGTGACCATTTCAGCACATTTAATATGAAAATAAAGTATCTGTGGTACAAATGCATTATTATTCCTTGGTTTAGTCAATAGACCCATCCTTGGTCTATATGTTACAATTTAGAAAAATCCATAGACTTGGAGTGAGAGTCATGCAGGGAAGAAGAAGGAGCAACTCAGGATAATCATTCCTGGTCCTTTCCCCAAAGGGAACAGGACAGAGTGTGGGGCCATTCATGAGAGGTGGGGAGTGTTCCAGCCCCATCAGGACTTTCCATCAGCAGTGCCAAATGCAGAGGGCTTGGAGTTTCTATGCGGACCAGAAGAGGCTAAAAATTCGTAAGCAATTTGACTTTTTAAATGTTGTGAAATCATTGCCGCTGTTATAGAGATCACTTAACAGATTAAACTAATCCTTAGTGAATCTTTGCCATTTCACAAATGTAGTCTTCTTTTCTTCCACTCAGTTCATTCTTCTATTTTGCTGCTTGGTCTTTAGGTCAAGTAGAGCATCGTGTCCCGGACGTAGGCGGTCTGTGACATCGTCTCTTAGGATACCGAAACAGTGACTGTCCACAGCAGGTGCTTCGTAAGCATCTATTGAAAAAGGAGAAAAGTCCAGCGCTAGAAAGAGCTAGAGAAAGAGCTAGAGCTAGAGAGCTGCCTTTTAAATATAAGCAGGTGTTGTTACATCACGCGTCTTTGAAAGCAGATGTTGCTCACATAATGGGGCTGTCGGTAGGAGATGTGGCTGGTGCCCTCCCCTACTGGATTTGTTGTCAGTTCCTGTGCCATTTCCATTGAGTGCTGGGTGCACGGTGGGGACGGGGCAGCCAGGCTGCTGCCTCTGGTTTGCCCCGGTGTTCAGGAAGGACGTTGTGGAACAAGGTCTGCCCTGGAGGCAGTGCCTCCCTCAGCCCCTGACCTGCCCTCCCTAAGCAGGGTGATCTTAAAGGCGTCACAGAAAGAGCTTGGCTCCCCCAAAAGAACAGAAAGCAAGGCCTGTTCCTGAGACACAGCCCTGCTCTTTCTGGAGCGCCCAGCAAGCCTCTAACGGCATCTCTTCCAAGGTCTCGGAGTCTCCTTCCCCCCAAGGATGCACCTGTCATGGGCACCAGTGCCGTGGACCCATCCTGGGACACTGCTGTCGATCTTGCAGGCTACAGAGAGGCATCCTTAGGGGCAAACTGGAGACCAAAGGGGTGTGGTGTAAACCTAGGTGGATTTGAGGAAAACGAGGAAGACAAAGCCAGCAGAGGTGGGACCCGCCCCCCATAAAATCTCATCAGACTCCACAAGCATTTCACATCTTACTGGAAAAGCTGACTTCAGGGTGAGAAGCTCGTTGTAGGGGTGCAGCAAGGAGGGGACGGCCATCAGTTCTCAGCACCTGCCCCGCAACGTGCACACACAGGAGAGGTCTCCCCAGCATCCAGCGCCCCCAGCCCTCCCCTGGACAGCTACTTGTCACTGGATCATCCCAGTGGGGCTGCTGCCCTTGAAACCCCAACCCCAGCTACGCAGTGGGATGGAGCCGCCCTGGGGGTGGAGAGTGTGCCACGGCCTTGAAGGCAGCGTGTCCACCCCCACCCCCACCCACACCTCTCTTACCATTTTCCAGTCAGGCTCCTGGTAGGAAAGAGAGGAGCAGCGTACGACTTGCCCTCCGGGGTCCTAACATCTCAGGGTGGCACCTTGGCTCTGCACCAGCCCAGGAGGCACCTCAGGGCGCCAACCCCCCACGGGAAGTAGGTGTGCAGTGTTTATGGCAGGCTCTGTTTCACTTTCTGCCTAACGCTTCATGGGTGTGGTTATGTCCTTTGAAGCAAGTGTGTATCTGAGATGCTCTGAGTTGGTGTTCAGGCAGGAAACTCAAGAGGTAGCTGCTGAGGACAGGTGGCCCTCCTCCTCTAACTTGGGGTGAGTCTGGCCTTTTCCAAACCATCCTGGATCTGGGCTGCCCATTCCACCGCCCTGGACAGAGGACCAGATGGACATTTGAAACCCATTGAGTTTACCCCTTATTGGAGTCACGATGTGTCTTTAATGGGAAATGTGATAGGATTTTTTATCTTTGTAAATGACCTTGTTCATCCTTTGAGGTTTGTGTTCTGCTTACTAAAAATCTCTTGTTAATGACCTGCAGACTCTAGAGTGTGTAGGAGAAGTTTTCCCAGGCTTGCTGCATTGGGTTCACTGGGGGTCATGGAGGAAAAGTCTGCAGGAGGGGAGACCTTCCCATACTCCCCAGCTGAGCTGCCTTTGCTGACTGACTCCTCCCATGTCTGCCCTGGGGGCTGGGTCTCAGTCCTGCCCCTGGCAGGCACCCACTTTGCTCTACATTTTTTGTTAATTGGTTGTCCTATAACCTCACATCTCTGATGGGGTCAAGCAAAGTCTTGAATTTGCAGTTTCTCTGGCATTATCTTGTGGCAGGGTGGGAGTGACGAGCTCTTTGCGTTCCTGAGGGGACACCAAGACTCCATATAACTTTTTAAATTATGAAATATATTGTCCATGTAGAAAAGTGAATTAACAACCAATTCATTGAATAAAGGGCTTCCTTTGTGGCTCAGCTGGTAAAGAATCGCCTGCAATGTGGGAGACCTGGATTCGATCCCTGGGTTGGGATGATCCCCTGGAGAAGGGAAAGGCTATCCACTCCAGTATTCTGGCTTGGAGAATTCCATGGACTATATTTGGTACATGAGGTCACAATAATTATAAAGCAAACACCTGTTTCTCTAAGAGTAAAACGTCATTACTATAAAGAGCAGATCATTGTCACAAAGTGACATCCAAGGTGGCTTCGCCTGTTTTGTGTGTGTGCATGTGTGTGCATGTATGTGTGCATGCAGGTGGACAGCTGCCTTGGTGTGTGGGGTGCCTGCAGTGTCCTTAGGCCCAGAGGTTGTCACAGTCCTATTGTGCAGTCATCAAGCTGTGAGCTCTTCACCTCCCTCTCACCTCCTGCCCCAAAAGTCACCACTGCCCAGACCAGTAAGACCATCAGGACACCCTAGGAAAGACGATCGATTCTGGAGCTCAAAGAGTGGGGTAGGTGGGGTGTAGGGTGGCCCGGAGGTCCCTCTCAGGCCTCTGTCCCTGGGCATCTGTGCCAGCCCCTCTCCTCAGCCAGCCACCATGCTTCCTGCCTGGGGGTAGTGTTTCCGCAGTGGAAGTCCCCCAGGGACATGACAGCATTCTCCCCCCAAACCCCACCTGGTCCGTGGAGTGCGGTTTGCAGACCCTTCTTCTAGGACCTGGCGGGAACTTCTGACCTCCTTCAGCGGTGGCCTGGGGGCACAGGGGCCCTTTAGTCCACGTGGCTCCCCGGCCTGTGGTCAGGAGGGATGCTGGCTGTGCAGGGTGCCTGCCTCCATCCTGGGCAGCCAGAGCTGTCTGTCTAGCCTTCACCAGCTGCAGTGATGCCCCACACATCTCCCACAGGGCTGCAAACATGACAGTTCCCTTGTCCTGCAACCCAAGCCCTCGCCCTCCAGCCTGCACAGCCCCTCCCCAGCCAGCAGCACCCGCCCATCCAGAGAGTGGCAGGGTGTTGAGAGTCTCCGCAGAAGGGCTTCATCGGCTGTCCCATAACGTTGTTCTTTCAGGAAGCTTTCCCTGAGGCGGCTCGTAATGACATGCGAGTGTTGCAAGCTTCAGGAGTCATGCTGCCGCACGTCACACATGTACGTAATAAACACAGGCGTCCCTTAGCCAGCCTTGCTGGAGCACCGTGTGTTGTATGCCAGACCTGCATGCACAGCAGGAACGGACGTGGTGAGGGTGCGCCCACAGGGGTTTGGGTCACAGGAATGCCCACTGAAATGCATGTGACTCATGTCCCCTCTGCCTCTTGGAATGGCGGCTGCTGGCAGAGTCTCAGCTGCTCACCAATGCCACTGCCTATAGCATGGGTCCTTCCTCCTCATTGGACCCCTTCATGCTCCTGAGATGGCCTCATGCCCATCCCTGGGGCAGTCGTTTGAACTGGGGGTGAGGTTACCTTTATAGCTTAGATCTGGGGCTGGGGGTCCCCTCCTGGGCCCAAGGATGGGTGCTACTGCCACGGCAGAGCTCTCTTGGGTCAGGGAGGATTGTTATGGAAGCCTGAAGGAGCCATTCAGTATATCCTTTCATGGTACTTTTCTTACCCCTTTGGTTGAGAGATACAGAATACCAAGAATCTCAAGAGCCCAGTGATGGTTTTAGGTTAACTTTGTATCCTCTTTATTGTACACGCAGTAGAAATACCAGATTGCCTAAAGGCAAGTGCAAAGGGAAATCTGCCGTGTGAGATGTCATGTGAGGCATGTCCTGTGTCATCTGCTTAGTTGGTAGCAACACTCAGGACACTTGACTGTCTGGTCTCCCCTTGGCAACTGCAGGGTGACCTGGTCCAGCTGCCTCGGGACTGCAGGAGGCCCCTCCTGGTTAGCCCACTGTCCACCGCAGACTGTTGGTCTGTGTCATTGGCCTGCACATCTGGTCACAGGCCAGGAGCACACCCTTAAGAGCAGAGGCTTCGTCATATGTGATGGCATCTTGTGGCTGTTCCAGGTTCTTTTTCCTGGTTGCTTGGTTTTCTTTCCTGTTTGTTTTCCCATGTGGACCGTAGAGTCAGCATTTCCAGTTCCAGGGGTGAGGGAGAGAGGACCTCTTGGTATTTTATTTAGGGTTCGAGTACATCTATAAATTAACTTAGAAAGCATGGCTTGTGTATTATTTATGTGTTGCTATCTAACAAACCACCTCAAAAAGTCGTGATTGAAAACAACCACCATTTTCTTATCTCACAATTCTGTGGGCCAGCACTTTGGGCTGTGCCCAGCAGGGCGGTTTTCTGCTGGTCTCACCTGGGGTCTCGTGTGTGGCTGCAGTCAGCTGGCATCCTGCCTGGGGCTGTGGGTCCATCTTTGCTCCCTGTGGGCCCACCTTCCAGCTGGCTAGTTGAGTCTCTTCCCCCGGTGCCTGGAGGCTACAGGGGAAGCTGCAAGGCCCCTGAAGGGATGTCACCCCATTCTACTTAGGGGTGAGCCTTGCAGCTAGCCCAGGCTCCAGGCGCTGGGAGCAGACCCCCACATCTTGATGTGGGAGCAGTGCTGGTTTACTGGGCTGTGAGCACAGGGGCACTGTTGCCCCTACTGCACGGCACCTTTCCATTTGCTGAGTTTTGCTTTCATCTCCTTCTGGTCCTAAAGTTTATACGTATGAGCTCTGTTTACTTCTTCTGAAGTTTGTGAGTAGGTATTTTCATCTTCTTTTATCGCAGAGGTACCCAGGGCCTTCTCCACTGCGTCTTCTGTTTTTGTGTGTTCACCTGGAGGTGTGCCCACTGGGCTGTGCTCGCTGGCAGCCTGGATGTACAGCAGGGCTCTGTATCTTTCTGATCACTGAGCACTTGTGGCCACCCATCTTGCTTTAGAGGGAATCCCTGGTACTGGAATTCCAATTTTATTCCTTTCTGCTAGAGAGGAACCACAGAGCAGCGCAGAGAGACATGCATTGAAGATGGCAGAGCTCCCAACAGCCTGGGTCCCAGATGACTACAGGGGGTGGGGCTCCCCACAGCCTGGGCCCCAGATGACCTCAGGGGCTGGGGCTCCCAACAGCCTGGGCCCCAGATGACCACAGGGGGTGGAGCTGCCAGGCTGCCTGGGCCCCGGATGACCACAGGGGGTGGAGCTGCCAGCTCCCTCGGCCCCAGATGACCTCAGGGGGTGGGGCTGCCAGGCTGCCTGGGCCCCGGATGACCTCAGGGGGTGGGGCTGCCAGGCTGCCTGGGCCCTGGATGACCACAGGGGGAGGAGCTGCCAGGCTCCCTGGGCCCCGGATGACCACAGGGGGAGGAGCTGCCAGGCTGCCTGGGCCCTGGATGACCACAGGGGGAGGAGCTGCCAGGCTCCCTGGGCCCTGGATGATCACAGGGGGAGGAACTGCCAGGCTGCCTGGGCTCTGGATGACCACAGGGTTGGACTGCTGAGCTGCATCTTCAGTGCATGGCTTCCTAGGTTGCTCCATTGTCCCAAATGACCATCTGGGACCAGTGGCCTGAAATCTGTTAAGTCAGAAATAAACAAACTTCTGTTACTGGGCCTCTTAATTACTTCAGTTATAGCAGGTTATTGAGCACTATTATCAGTAGAACATTGATTTCTGGCATTGTATTGGTTTTATTCCTTTCAACGTGACCGTAACCACTTATTGGTTCCAGCAGCATTTTGGTTACAGTGGGTTCTCTCGAGTCTACACAGCATACACCTTCCACCTGCAGACACTGCTGGCTTCACTCCTCCTTTTCACTTCTTAGGTGTCTTGGTGATTTCATATCCTGATGAAGGTCGGACCAGCAACAGATGATTATTAGCAAAGAAATACATTGAGTTTCTCAGCGTCATTGAAACATAAGGTGGTCCCTGTAAGTGGATTTACCCGAGAACTGAAACCAGCCCCATTAAATCTCAAAACTAGGACTAATCTAAAATTTTTGCTGGACTTGTGAAAGCGCCTCCTCTGATCCCCAGCTGCCTTCAGTGCCATGGTGACCGTGACACAGCCCCCGGCGCCAGGGCAAGGTCACCGTGGACAACCGTTGCTGCATTGTGCTCTCATCTGTGATGTCACCATGGGCCCGCTGGGTCTGTGAGCTGGCCCAGCACCGGACGCCCTCCAAGGTGTGCCGTCTCAGGTCGCGGGCTGGCCTTTGCCCTATTGCTGCCGTCAGCAGGATGCCTGCCCCCAGTGCCCTCTGCCCCTCCTTTTCTCATCTGGCACTTTGGCTTGGCTGTGGGCCAGGAGACCACCCAGTCCTGTGTATCCGAGCTGTGTTAAAAGCGAGAGTGAGGAGGAGCCCATCCAAGAGCTAAGGCGTCTGTTGTGAGTGAGGGTTCTGCCTCCCTGGTACCCTGGCCAGCTGCAAAGAAAGCAGTGGGGTTTATTCTTGGTTTGGGTTGTGTTCAGAACAGTAAATAATTGAGATTATTTGCCAAATTAAGATAAATTAGTTGGCAAATTTGCCACCTAAATTATCTTAAGATAACTTAAAAATATCTGAGATGATATCTCTCTACTGTCCTCAGTTTCAAATAGTCAGCCCAGTTCATAGACTTTTTCCTCCAGTATTTCCTGACTGGAAATGACAGAACTATAAACATGCTAAACAAAAATGTAAGACTTGCCCCAGCATAATCCACCCCCCATGCAGTCAGCCAGCATGGCCTTTCTGCCCTGCAGCCTCATAGCAGACCAGGTCTGCTCTGCTTGCTGTGCATATAGGCACTCAAATGTGGGACCAGTGGATAGGTGAATGGATGGATGAGTGGGTGGGTGGATGGCTTGGTAGATGGATGGATGCGTGGATGGCAGGATGGGTGGATGGATGGGTGGATGAGTGGGTGGGTAGATGAGTGGATGGATGATGGATGAGTGAGTAGGTGGATGGCCTTGTAGGTGGATAGATTGATGGGTGGATGGGTAGGTGGGTGGGAAGATTGCAGGGTGGATGGATGGCTGGCTGGATGGATGGGTGGATGGATGGGTGGATGGCAGGGTGGATGGATGGGTGGGTGGGTGGATGGATGGATAGTGGATGATGGGTGGGTGCATAGGTGGATAGTGGATGGTGAGTGGTAGATAGGTGGATGGTGGATAGTGGATGATGGGTGGGTGCATAGGTGGATAGTGGATGGTGAGTGGTAGATAGGTGGATGGTGGATAGTGGATGATGGGTGGGTGCATAGGTGGATAGTGGATGGTGAGTGGTAGATAGGTGGATGGTGGATAGTGGATGATGGGTGGGTGCATAGGTGGATAGTGGATGGTGAGTGGTAGATAGGTGGATGGTGGATAGTGGATGATGGGTGGGTGCATAGGTGGATAGTGGATGGTGAGTGGTAGATAGGTGGATGGTGGATAGTGGATGATGGGTGGGTGCATAGGTGGATAGTGGATGGTGAGTGGTAGATAGGTGGATGATGGGCTTTGAATTTGGATTGCATATAACTAAACAGCTCTTTTTAATCCTGTAATCCAGACTTCCTATCTAGAACCACAGAAATGAAGCACTTTTGGAGTGTTTAATGTCTTTTCCCTTTACTAACCACTGTGCTCAGGGTCAGCCCTGCTCAGGACAGACTGCCCCAGCAGGGCAGGATGAGGCTGCCAGCCTTTGACCGCAGCTCCGAGGGATAGTTGGTCCAGGGTGGTTTTCAGGAATGGGGCAGCAGGGCAGCTGAAGTGGTGCCCCCAGCGCTGGCCAGTTCCTGCCCCCACACAGAGCCAGATGCTTGCCCATGTGGCGGCACTGGATGTTTGAGGCTGGGGGTGCAGTTTCCTGTTGGGCACTGCTCTTCCAACTGTCTGAGTAGACTGCATTGGCAGAGGCTGGAGGGCTGGCGTGGGCCCTATGTGTGAGTAGAAAAGTGGTCATCCACATGCAGAGAGGCATTTACCTCCCTGCACGGAGCAGAGCAGCTGTTTGGGTGGTGTGGGAGAGAGCAGGCCCTGGACTTCAACTTCAGTTTCTGTGGGAAGGGTCTGTTGGAAAGATGGTGGGGGGAGGGGGAGGTGCCTGGGAGGGAAATCTGAAGGCTAGTTTGTAAGGAAGAGAGACAAAGGACCCAATACCAGCCTGACGAGCATCTGGTGGTGCCTGAGGCCGGTGCAGGGGGTGTGAGCAGGGTGAGGCTGGGCCTCTTGGGCAGCAGGGCATGGGCATTGCAGGATCTGAGACTGAGGCCTGAATGTTTGTCATGGGTGTGTTCCTCTGCTGGGGGGACCGTGACACACACCACAGGCCAGGGGCTTAAACAGCAGTCATCAGCTCTCCCGTCCTGGAGGCTGGAAGGCCAAGGCCAGGGTGTTGGAGACTATGAAGGGAGAAGCTGCGTCTGGAGGCTGCCTCCCCCATGTCCTCTTGTGGTTATCCTTCTTATAAGGATGCTGGTCAGATTGGATTAGGACCCGCCCTAGTGACCTCACTTAACTTGACTGCCTTTTTGAGACCATATTTCCAAACACAGCCACTCACTGGGGTGCTTGGGGGCAGTTAGGACCCCAACACACCCTTTTGAGGGGATGCAGTCCACTCATAACAGAGGGCCGAGGTCAGGACTGGCAGTGGACAGTGGGCTGGGCCCTTCTGGGCATGGTGGTGAGCTGGTCCCGGTACTCCTGGCTCTGGCTCTCACCCTCACCACCCTGAGCCCAGAGCAATGTGGCCACGGGAACTCCAGGCTCAGAAATAGTGGGACAACCCTGGAGGGGTGGTGTCAGAACCACAAGGGGCCTGCTTGTGAGCCAGGGGCCTGGGACAGAGCAGGGGCTAGGAGGAGCGTCTGGTTTGGCTCTCAGCCCTCCCTGCTGTATCAGAGCTCTGGCGGCTCCTGGGCGGCCGGGGTCAGCATCTGTCTGGGATTCCACCTGCCTTGGAACCATGTGAGCGCAGCCCCGCTGAGCCGCTGGCCCCGCCTCCTCCCCACCTGGACACCTCTGCTCTGCGCCTCTTCTCCCAAGAGGGGCAATACCACCCTGTGTCTCCCCATTGGGAAGTGTGAATGCAGCCCCTCCCCTGCCCTGAGAAGGTGGGGTCCCGGCAGCTTGTACAGGACCACAGACCCCTCAGGACTGGGCTGTGCAGGTGCCAGGCTTCTGGAGCAATCTAAACTCTTATCCAGTGAAGGACTTAGGCTCAGGTTTCTTCTCCAGCTCAGCAACAGCATCTGAGAATTAATGAAAAGGTGCCAATATATTTTATTTTTAATTGGAGAATAATTGCTTTACAAAGTTGTGTTGGTCTCTGCCATACATCAACATGACTCAGCCATAGGTATACATATGTCCCCTCTCTCTTGAACCTCCCTCCCACCTCCCACTATTGTTTATCTTAAAACGTTATAGAATAACAGTGGTTACCTTGGTCGGGAAGATCTGCCGGAGAAGGAAATGGCAACCCACTCCAGTACTCTTGCCTGGAAAATCCCATGGACGGAGGAGCCTGGTAGGCTACAGTCTATAGGGTACAAAGAGTCAGATGCAACTGGGCGACTTTTTTTCTCTCTTTCTGGGGGCATTAGGGGGTGAGTGGATACCTGTTATGCCTCATGAGCTCTCCCTTACACGCATTCTTCTATTCCAGGACATACCGTGTGTTTTCTAAAAGCACGTACCAGTCTCAGTGAAAGAGCTGTGCATTGCTGTGGTTTTGAAGCATCTCATTTGTGTCATTAGGCCAAGTACATCACATAGGCAGGCATGGTCCCTACAGCATCCATTATAGGGGGGATCAGAACAAGCTTGGCCCATGACATGAGAGCTGGGCAGGAGGAGGTGTTGACTGAAACTGTGGGGTCAGAGGCGGTTGGAGATGGATATTAACTCAGCATCTGCCATCAGATGCTGGGCTCAGCCCAGCAAGCTGAACCGCCTGCAGACTCCTAGTGGCCCCACCTTCACCAGGTGGTGGCAGGGACGGGACAAGGTGCAGTGCGCCGGTGGGTGCAGCCAGAAGCCCCCAACGACACTCTGGACCTGAATCAGTCACGCGGGAACAGCCAGACATCCAGTAGAGGGATGTCCTGTGGACACCAGGACAGCTGGCCTGGGCTCTCAAGTGGGTGGGCAAGGGTGTTAGGTCAGAGAACAGGGGTGTGTGTGGTCGAACACCACGCCGCCCCTCAACCAGGGCCTGGATGGAAAGAAGTGCAGTACAGGTTGTTTGGGGGCAGTGGGTGAAACTGGACTACAGATGGGATGTTCAATAGTATGCTTATGTTGGGGTTAAATTTCTCAGATACAATCATGGTATTTTATGGTCAGTCAAATGCCCAGATTCTGAGGAGACATAGGCTGAACTGTTTCAGAGTGCATTCTCATAAAATATTCCAGAAGAAAATTTTAAATTTAGCCCATAAACATGAAATGTAAAAATTAAATTTAAATGTTCATATGTATTTTTGTTTTATAATGTTAGGTTAATGTGATTGGTAGGAGACTTTCAGTCATAATAAATTATATTCTAATAAGCTTCTGTAGAGGAAGTACGTGGAAATACAAAATCAAGGAGCAAATGGAATGCATTTCTTGACTTTTAAAGAAAAGCTTGCTTTTTTGTATTTTGAAAATGGAAGGTGGTGGTGACTATCAAGTCACGGTGGCATTTAGATCCGACCATCTACACTTAAGAGAAAAACATCCCTGACTTATGGTGATTCAGATCATGATTTTTGGACTTTCCAATACATAGTCGGTGAAAACCATACTTCAGATTGTGAATTTTAACCTTCTCCTAGGCTGATGGCGTGCAGTCAAGTCCTCTCTCTGATGCTGGACAGTGGTGGCCACAGCCCCGTCAGCCCCACCATCACGAGGGTGAAAAACCCGTGCTGGACCCAGATGGCCGTCCTGTTTCTTTTTACTTTTAGCACAGTATTCAGTACATTAAAAGAAATATTCAGCACTTGGTTATAAAATAGGCTTTGTGTCAGGTGATTTGGCCCACTGTAGGCGAATGTGAGTATTCCAAGCACAGTTGAGGTGGGTGGGGCTCAGCTGTGATGTTTGGGAAGTTAGGTATATTAAACATATTTCAACTTAATGACAGAGAAGGCAATGGCAACCCACTCCAGTACACTTGCCTGGAAAATCCCATGGATGGAGGAGCCTGGTAGGCTGCAGTCCATGGGGTCACGAAGAGTCGGACATGACTGAGCGACTTCACTCGCTTTTCACTTTCATGCATTGGAGAAGGAAATGGCAACCCACTCCAGTGTTCTTGCCTGGAGAATCCCAGGGACGGGGGAGCCTGGTGGGCTGCCATCTATGGGGTCACACAGAGTCGGACACGACTGAAGTGACTTAGCTTTAGCTTTAAGTGTATTTATTTATTCATCTGGCCGAGCTGGGTCTTTGTTGCTGTGTGTGGGCTTTCTCTAGTTGCGGTGAGCAGGGCCTCCGTGCTAGTTGCAGTGTGCAGGCTTCTGTTTGTGGGGGCTTCTCTTGCTGTGGAGCACAGGCTCTAGGCCCACAGGCTTCAGTAGTTGTGGCCTGTGGGCTTAGTTGCCCCAGCTGTGTGGGATCTTCCCAGACCAGGGATCGAGCCTGAGTCCCCTGCATTGGCAGGAGGATTCTTAACCCACTGGACCACCAGGGAAGTCCAGATCTGTATATTTAAAAAGTAAAACTTCACAATATACCAGAATTTATACCCCTTGCATATTTAGGCTTGGGTTTAAAAATGTAGAAATCGACTTATAATTTGTCTGGTGATACATATTTTTTATTTAATATTTTTGATGTGGAGTATTTTTAAAGTCATTATTGAATTTGTTACATTGTTTCTGGCTTATGTTTTGGTTTTTTGACCGTGAGTCATGTGGGGTCTTAACTCCTTGATCAGGGATCGAACCTGCACCCCGTTCACTGGAAGGAAGTCTTAACCACCGGATCACCAGGGAAGTCTTGTGATATATAGTTTTGAAAATATTTTCAAAAGGTAGGCACAAGCCAGTGCTTTTGAGGGCTGCTGAGTTGATGCTTTCCCCCTTGCTGGTCTGTAGGCCTTGTGGGGAGCTGGGGAGGGTGTGAGCTGAATGGACAGCAGGGTTTCTTCTGCACTGTCATCGAAGGACCCCCAAGTTAGCATGTGTGACTGATGTGTTATTAAAGCATTCAGACCTGAGTGGCCCAGAGGTGGTGGACGAGGGGCAGTGATGCCTAAACAGATGGTGGCCACTGTGTGTGCTCTCATGGGGGGTGGGTAGATGGGAGGCCCGAACTGCAACTGCTGATGCTCCTTAGAACAAGGTCTGGCCCACATCCAGGCGCTGGGGACAGACTGACAATCTAGGCCAGTGGCCAGCAGCAGGGGGAACGGTCAGTGGTAACCAGGAATCCCGGGCGGGGGTGGGCGGCCATTCCAGATGGGGGTGGGCACTTGCAGCAGCCGGTCCAAAAAAAAGGTGTGGCTCATAGGGCCTCTGTGGATGGCCGTCCTTGACCAGAGATTCGGGGCTGGGCTGGGACTGGCAGGTGTTAAACGGATTCCCGAGCGGAGGGCTGTGTCCACGCAGAGTCTTGTAGGGAAAGTTGGGGCCAGAGATTGCACACCTGCTGCCGTGAGCAGGTGTACAGGTGAGCAGACAAACTGGAGATGGGGCTCCCACCAGAGGCTGGATGGCAGCTGGGCTGGGCCCACAGATGGACACCATGTGAGCCTCTTCATGTGAACTTTAGAAAAGGAAGGTTGATCCAGTGCCTGAATGCCAAGAGGTCCTGGCAGGAGTGGGGGAGTGTTGCCTGGGAGGCGGGGCGTTGATGGAGAAGGGGGCGTCAGGCTTCGGCTCCTCCTTGTCCTCCTAGCGTCCCGCCACATGGCCGCAGACTTCACCTACACCCCCACCCCCATGCAGCCACTTGGCACTCAAGGGCAGACGGAGGGCACCTTCTAGAGTCATGTGGCCTGGTCTCCCACTCAGCAGTGGGGCCGCTTGTGCCCTGGAGAGCCTGGCATGGCCCACCCTGGAGGCCTCCCGAGCCTGCTCCACCCTCACCCCAGAGTGTGGGCACCTCTTTGGAGGACCTGGATCAGCGGCCAGCGGCTGCCAGGCTGTCCTACGCCCAGCTCTGCTGTTTCTGTCCACAGCGGGATTTCAGGGCTGCTCACAGAACAAGTACAGCCGTAAAATGTGAGCTTCTGGTTTCACGTTTGAAACCAAGAAACCAAACTGGTGTTGAAGGAAAGGGAGGGAGAAGCTGACTGGGTCCCTGGGGGTCACCCCTTCCACCTTAGACCAAAACAAAAGCTTTTCAGCTAAAAAAGCCCACAACAGCTTGTGAGTTAAAAGGCATTAGTTGAATGTTTTATAGTGATTTCATGTGTAGTTTTGATTTTTTTAAATAAGATGCTAAAACAAGAAAAGAAAAATTACCCATCATGCCTTTAGCTAGAGATGACATGCTGTGCTATGCTGCACTCAGGCGTCTCAGCTGCGTCCAGCTCTTTGTGGCCTCATGGACGGTAGCCTGCCAGGCTTCTCTGTCCATGCAGTTCTCCAGGCAGGAGTAACTGGAGCGGGTTCCCAACGTAGAGATTGAAACTGTGTCTCTTACTCTCCTGTGTTGGCAAGCGGGTTCTTTCCCACTAATGCCACCTGGGAAGCCAATCGCTATTGATATTTGTATGCATTTTTCTAGTCTTTTCTTTCTTGTATATATGAGGGTGTGTGCATGGTGTGTGTGTATGTGGTATGTGTATATAGTGTGTGCATGGTATGTGTATGTGAGGTGTGTGTATATGTGAGGTGTGTGTACATGGTTGTGTATTTGGTATGTGTGGTGTGGATATGTGGTGTGTACATGGTATTTGTGTGCATGGTGTTTGTGTATGTGGTGTATGTATGTATACATGGTGTGTATGTGGTGTGTGTGTACATGGTGTGTGTATTTGGTATGTGTGATGTGTGTATGTGGTGTGTGATGTGTGTATGTGGTGTGTGTGTGTGGTGTGTGGATGTGTACATGGTGTGTGTGTATGTGGTGTTTGTGTGTGTGTACACATGTGTATATGTACATGGTATGTGTGTATACGTGGTGTGTATATGTGCTGTGTGCATGGTATGTGTGTGAGGTGTGTGTGTATGTGATGTGTGTGTACATAGTGTGTGTTTGGTATGTGTGGTGTGTGTGTATGTGCTGTGTGTACATGTGCGTATTTGGTATGTGTGGTGTGTGTATATGTGGTGTGTGCTGTGTGTGTTGTGTGTGCTGTGTGAGTGTGTACATGGTGTGTGTACATAGTATGTGTATGTGGTATGTGTATACGTGGTATGTGCATGGTGTGTATATGTGGTGTGTGTGTACGTGGTGTGTGTGTATATGTGGTATGTACATGGTGTGTGTGCATGGTGGGTGTGTGGTGTGTATGGTGTGTGTACGTGGTGTGTGTGTGTGTACATGGTGTGTGGACCTGGTGTTGGTGCGTG
>SJXQ01006427.1:143092-173814 GCA_006408695.1 Aepyceros melampus
TGGTGTGTGGGTGGGGTGTTGGTGTGTGTATACATGGTGTGTGTGCACTTGGGGTATGTGTGTATGTGGTGTGCGTGGTGCCTGTGTGAACCATGTATCAGCGCCCCCTCCGCCCCACACGTCAGGAGGGAAGGGCCTGAGGGTGCTGTGGGAGCCGTGGATCTGGGCTCTGGCAGGACCACTGCGGACCCCTTCCCCACTCGCCGCCCCTCACCCTGGGGTCCCTGCGCTCTCCTGACTGCTGCCCTGTCTTTGCAGGACGGCGATTCTCAGTGAAGGACCCTGCACTCGCTACTGAGCTGTGGCCATGGGCCTGCTCGCCTTCCTGAAGACCCAGTTCGTCGTGCACCTCCTCATCGGCTTCGTCTTCGTGGTGAGCGGGCTGGTCATCAACTCCATCCAGCTCTGCACGCTGGTCCTCTGGCCTGTCAACAAGCAGCTGTACCGCCGGCTGAACTGCCGCCTCGCCTACTCGCTCTGGAGCCGTGAGTACTGCCTGCAGTGGGCATGGCACGGCGCAGGGAGGGGTCTGGGACAAGGACAGCCACAAACAAGCCAGCGCAGGGGCCCGTGGGGGTTAGTGCTTGTGACGAGGAGACAAGATGGCCGTGGGCTCTGCAACCGGGAACTAGCGGGCCTCTCCTGGCTGCGAGGAATGTAGGGGGTGCTCAGCCTGAGCCCTTCACTGGGCTGAACCATGCAATGTCCCGATACCCAAGCCTCTGGACCCACAGAGACGGTGGCTCCGTGTAGTCTCACACGGTAGCCTGGATGCCTGAAAACAAGTCGACGCCTGCCAGCACGCGGCCATTCACAGGCCTCCAGACCCCAGCCCTAGAGCACTCCCCTCGAGTGGCCTGTTATCACGTGCAAATACTTCAGCATCTCTCTCTGGACTTGTCTCTGAACTAAATGTTCAGGCATGCACAGGTGTTACCTGTGTGCACTGGTGATGTGCGTGCATTTGTGTGTGGAGTCACCCTCAGATGTCAAGCTAGGAAGCTTGGTGATGACCCGCTGCTGCGAGGGGAACACACTGCGGGTTGGGATTCCCAGGCACTTCTTTGGACCCGTAACAATCAGCAACTTAAACGGTTCTATTTTTTGACCCTAATTATTTCACCAAATAAGAATGTAACCTAGAAAGATGTCTATAAAAGTACGTATATGCACAGATATATTCATTTTGCCAGTTTTATATTAACTAATATAAAAATGAGCAGCCAAAATGCCCACTAACTGTGGTGTGTCCACTGGATGGAGGCCCACATGGTCTCTAAGACCAGCAGGGGATCTCTCTTTCCTGGTATAGAGAACCAAGTTCAAGATACATTTTTAGGTGAAAACAGAAGCTAAAAAACAAAGTATAGAGGTGCTACCATGATTTACTTTTAAAGACACGTGTGATATGTCTGCACTGGCGTGTGGCCGTCCCTCCTTAGAAAGTGTGGAAGTCAGAACAGAAAATGTGGCTGTCCTGGGAGTGGGGGTGGGAGGGACTCTTGCTGCTTTTTCCATACTGTGTGCAATTTACTTAGCATAAGAACACCTTTCTTTTACAGTGAAGAGAAGGTAGTACCCATTTTATGTCCTATGGGAAGTGGTGAATCTGTGCGCCTGCCCCAAGACCTCCCCCTCCCCAGTGTAGGAAGGCAGCTGAGCAGGCAGTGAGGTGTCCAAGCCCAGGTGTGCATGCCTCCAACAGGGCACAGCAGCCCCGCCCATGCTTCCAGCCATAAACAGGCGAAGGTTTCAGTTCCCAGCTGCTTTTTTCCAAAATAAAAGGCCACCTTCCTGTGTTGAGAAGGAGAATTAGAAATACTACCACGCAGAGCACTTACCAGCGCCACCAGGGCAGATGGGTGCACGCCTGAAGGGCAATGCTGACTTGTGAAAATCACAGCCTCCACTGGCAGTAGCGTTCTGAAGTCAAAGCACTTCTGCACAGCCAGACTCTGAGTAAAGCTGGCTTTTTAAAGGCTGTAAATAAAGGAAATCCCTCAACCACACCTCCGCCTCTCCACAGAAGAGGATACTAAGATGGGTATCAGCACTGCTTCCCAGGGCCCCGCCTTGGCAGCTCCAAGAGATGGGCTGGGTCTCAGCCAGGACCTTGAAAGTTTGCTGAAATGAGCAGACTGGCAGTGCCCATGGGGTCAACAGAGGCAAACAGAGATGTGCTTTTGGCCTGAATTAGTCTCTAATTCAGTAAAATCACATAGATTGAAACAAGTCATATATGAACTCAAGACAATGAATATACAACAGAAGATTTAGACAAAAGACTACCCAAAGTCCCCAGATTTGAAGAAGAACCAAGGAGCACTTCTATGCACGAAAATTGTAATTATAGCTAGAGAGCGAGTGGGTGAACTGGACAATAATATGAAGAGCTCACAGACTGCAGCCGAGTGACAAGATGAAGAAATGAAACAGGAGCTAAAGGAGGTAAGGAGAGCATGCAGGTCTATGAAACGGGTGTTGGACTCCTGTCCCTGAGGAGTGAATAAGGAGAAGCACTGTTGGAGGAGAGGGTGGCTGAAAATTTTCCTGAAGGGAAAATTCAATGGTAAGGACTCAGCACTTTAACTGCTGTGCCCCAGGTTCAATCCCTGGTCGAAGAAATAGATTTTGCAAGCCCCACGGCACAGCTGAAAATAAAAAATTGTCCAAATTGACCATGAGCAGAAGAATCATGCCATCAGTCCTGTCTGCATATGCAGTCACCTGCCATCCACGGGGAGATGAAATATCTCGAAACGGGCCAAGCCAAACTCAGGCCATGCTGGCCATTGGTGGGACAGAGCCTCCTCAACTCGACACCTTTCCACAAGCAGCTCTGCTAGACCCACTCTCCAGGGGCTGGAACGTCTGCAGAGGGCTGCCTGTGTCTGTCTGTCTAAAAGTTGGTTTCTCCTCGCGGCCCCCACCTGGGCCAGACCTCTTGTTCTGGCCAGAAAGGCCCAGGTCCTGAGCGCTGCCAGGTGAGGGCGTGCGCTCACCGTGGCTTGTTCACAGTAGCCAGGATGTGGAGATGGCATCCATGTCCATCAACAGACCAACGGAAAGCAAAAGGCCGTCCATATGGACAAGGGAGTACTACTTAAGAGGAAGGAAATCCTGCTGTTTGTGACAATATGGATGAACCTGGAGGGCATGACACGGAGGGAAACCAGGCAGTCACAGAAGGACCAACACTGCCTGATTCATCCTTCGAGGGATCCACATGGCCAAGCTCAGGCAAGCGGAGCAGAGAATGGTGGTGGCCGGGGCTGGGGAAGGGAAGTGGCGAGCTGCGGTCAGATAGGTGGGAAGTGTCTGTTACTCAAAAGGAGTGAGTTCTAGAGCCGGCTTAGGGCCTGCAGCCCGCAGTTAACAGGACTGCGCTATGCACTTGGACATCTGCACAGAGGGAGGCCTCAGGTTGAATGTCATTACTGTGATAAGGAAGGACATCTCCTCGTTCCCAAGCAAACTGCTCTAGAGGCAGCAGCCTCAGCCAGCGGCTCTTCCTTGACCAGCTGACACATGGAGGCTTCCCAGAAGGAAGCCGAGGAGGCGCAGGAGCAGGCCGTCAGCAGGCTGCTCGTGGGTTGGTCCCAGCCCGGGGGCCCCGCCGCCTGGGGAGAGGGTGTGAGTGGGGGGTGTTGGCAAGTCCCCGGCAGCCACCCGTGCTTTCAGAAGGACAAGTCAGCCTAGCCGTGGGCCTCTTTTTTCTTAAATAGCAATAAGGAAGTGAAATTCACCCACTCAGAGTGTGGAGAAGCCTTCCCCATGTTCCCCCCCGCCGTCTGTCCCCTACCAAGCCCCACAGTCACTGATCTACTTCCTGTCCGCGTGGCTTTGCCTGTTCTGCGTGGTTCCCGTGATGGCCTCATGCGTTGTGTGGGCATTGTCCGACTCCCCACACTCAGGGCTCCGTGTTTCCCGGGTTCATCTGTGTCCTGCTGTGTGTCAGGCCCACGTTCCCACTTCGGCTGAACGATGCTGCCCTGTATGGATGTGCACTGCCCGTTTCTTCATCAGGTGTCGCCCTTCTGGGCTGTTTCCACTCTCTGGCTTGGTGAATAACACTGCCACGAACACCCTGTCAAGTTTATACACCGACATCTGTTCTCATTTCTACTGGGCATCTCCCTGGTGGCGGAATTGCTGGGTCATCTGGTTACTCTGTTTGGAGCATAGACGCAGCTGCCCTGTTTACATCCCCACCTGCAGCACTGGGTGTCCCAGGCCCTCTGATCCTCGCTGGCACATGCTATGTGTTGTCCACCTGTTGGATGACAGCCGTCGTGTGAGTGTGACGCAGTGCCTGCCTGTGGCTTTGGCCTGCGCTTTCCTGGTGACTGGGGATGCCAAGCATCTTCTCATGTCGGCCGTCTATAAATCATCCTTGAACAACGTCTGTTGAGGACCTCTTGTCTTTCCATTCCTTGAACCTTTATTCACAACTTGAATGTTGGATGGAAGTGGCCGGGCTATCCCAGGGGCATAGTTTGCCCCTGTTGGTGGGCCTCCATCTCCTCAGGGCCCTGGTCCCTTGATGGAGCTTATGGCGAGTATGTCCTGGAGCTGACACCTTCACGGCCCCTCCTCTCCATGGTTTGAGAGTGTGCAGGTGTCATCTCAGAACTGGCCTTCCATCTGGTCCCACCTCATATAAAAGAGGAATTTGAGACCCCAGCGCATGGGGGGAGCTGTTTGTCTCCCTATTTCTGCCTGGGCTGGTGGGGACCCTCATCGGGAAGGAGAAGCCAGCCCCCGTCCCAAGTCCCATCCAGTTCCCCGGCAGCCTCTGAGGAAGCCACAGTTGTCTCCTCAGGCCAGGAGCCCACTGTTGAAGTGCTGGGCTGTCCTGCCTCATCAGCCTTCCCAGGGCTGGTCCTCTCTGAAAACCGATGGGTTGGTGTCCAGCACACAAAGTACAGGCTCTCTGAAATCCATCCTGAGCCTGGGAGCTACACTTCATGGTCTGAGACCACCCTTCTTAGGATGCCTGGCCTTGGTGGGTGTGACACTGCCTGGCTGGGTGCCCACCGCCTCCCTAGCCGCCTCGTCTGGGGACAGAATGTGTGCTGCCCCATGGGTCCAGAGCATGTATGAAGACCATGTCGTACGTGATGATACAGGTGTCCACCTCAACCCTTTGTAAAGAGTAGTGTGGATAAGAGTAACAGTGCTTAACACATGTCAACCAAAAACTCCCCAGAGGGGGACTCCGGTTTTACTCACTTACTTCTGTATTTTGGAGCTTCCTCTGAAACTTTCCACAAAGCCCTGGACTTAGTTTTGGGGGGCTGAGATTGGAACTCCACTACTTTTTCTCTGAGCTTTGGGAATAATAATGACAATAACTCAAGTTGTCTGCTAGAATCTGATGTCATTTATAGGCAGAGTGCCTGGTATACAGTTGGCATTCAATACCTTGTATAATATAATTATGGTGCTGTATTCTCTTAATGAGTGAATATCTTGTTCACCATCTCATCCAATGAGTTATTTGATTTTTAAGAAAAGTGAAGATCTGATTTTTAAAAATATATATTTTAAATTAAGTCCTGTAGATATGTTGATTACAAAAAAAATCCACCTTAAAGGGGCTTCCTCTTCCATTTCTTCTGTTTTTTTTGGCTGCTCTGGGTCCTCGCTGTGGCACACAGGCTTCCTCTAGTTGCTGTGTGCCAGGGCCGTGTCCTCTGCATTGCAAGGTGGATTTCTAACCACTAGACCACTGGGGAAATACCCCATTTTTTCTGCTTCCATTTGACTTCTCCCCTGACTTTTGCTTAGAGAGATAATTATAGGTGTCGAAAACTTAATTTATTGCACACAAACCATCAAAACTCATTTCCAGCAGAAAAGCCCAATCTGGGTGATACTGTGCAAGCCCCGCCCCACGTCAGGGAGCAGGGAGGGAGGGCTGGCCAGAGCGTGGCAGTCTGCACCTGGCCAACGTCCCGCGTGTGTCCACAGAGCTGGTCATGCTCCTGGAGTGGTGGTCGTGTACGGAGTGCACCCTGTTCACTGACCAGGCCACGGTGGACAGCTTTGGGAAGGAGCACGCAGTCATCATCCTCAACCACAACTTTGAAATCGACTTCCTCTGTGGGTGGACCATGTGCGAACGCTTCGTGTGCTGGGGGTGAGCAACACAGGGGTCCCAGGAGGGTGTGGGGTGAGCGACATGGGGTCCCAAGGAGGGGCTGGCATGGCTCCCTGGGGTGTCTGGAGTCTCCAGGGCTCTGAGTTTTCGTTTGCTCTGTGTTTAGCCCCTGGTCCCTCTGAGCTAGATATGTGAGCATGGCTGACCACATGGGTTCTGGGACTGCAGGCTGCCCCAGGGCTCCCTCCTGAGATCAGGTGTTACTGCCTTTCCTTTGCAATCCTTCCCCGTTGGCTCAGCTGACTCAAATGAGAAAGGCTTAGGGGCCCCCTGCAGGGAAGCCCAGTGGGTGGTGGCCCTGGCATCATCCTCAGCAAGCCCCCAGCCTGGCAGCCGGAGCAGCCCTGAAGGCCCAGTATACCCTCTAGGCTCCCCTCCTGCCCGCACGCCCACCTACCAGCATCGGCCAGATCTGCCCATGGATTCTCATCTAGTGGCACCTGCACTCTGGGGCCCTGCCCATCCCAGTGGCATCATGCTCAGTGTCAGGGTCTCCCGATGACAGCCAGTGCTGAGGGCTGCCTGCAGGGCACTACCCGTGGGGGCTTCGTGGCCATGAGGCACCAGCTGCTCCCCCTCCCTTCAGAGTTCCAAAGTCCTGGCGAAAAGGGAGCTGCTCTACGTGCCCCTCATCGGCTGGACGTGGTACTTCCTGGAGATTGTGTTCTGCAAACGGAAGTGGGAGGAAGACCGGGACACCGTCATCAAAGGCCTGAAGTCCTTGGCCAACTACCCCGAATACATGTGGGTGAGTGAGGTGGCGGGGCAAGGCCACACAAGCTGTGTTACCTTGGGCATCAGGAACGCAGCTCAGGTTATTAGTTGTAAAGCCAACAAGAGTCTCTGAGCTCCAGGGCCATGGGCCTGCCCCATGCTCCTGCAGGCTTGGGAACCCCTCTTAGACCACATGCTTCCACCTGCTCCAGGTGGGCCCTGCACATCTAGGCCCACACAGAGGAGATCCTGCTGGGCTGAGTTGGGAGCACCCGTGAATGTTAGCAGAGAGTCTGCCCAGGCACCCAGGCTGTTCTGTGGAGTCAGGTGTCAGGACAAGCCCTGTGAGCCGCAGTCCTGTGGGTCAACGTGGACTTAAATTCCTAGAAGGTTTGCACTGCACTTAAAAGCCACCCTTCAGGGGCAGAGCAGGGCCTAGGGGTCCTTTCTGAGCCCCTTGGTTGGACTTTGATAAACAGCCATCTGAAATGATCGGTATCTATAGGTTTGAAATCAGTTCTTTGTGATTCTTCTTTCTGGTCTCTGATGGCAATTATTTGTGAACCGGCTGTTTATGTGTTTGGTGTCTGTAACTCACACTGAGGTAGAGGGATGGAAGATTTTGTTTTCCACAAGCCACCCGGAGGCTGGCGCCCAGGGACGGCGAGTCTCACTTCTCCCCAGAAAGTGTCTTTTCACTCCCTGGGAGTAGGAGCAGTGCTGCCACCGTCTGTGAATGGTCGTGTACAGACGTGGCCGCAGCATCTCTAACTGGCCTCTGTCCTCCACTGCATCCTAGTTCCTCCTGTACTGTGAGGGCACACGTTTCACAGAGAAGAAGCACCGCGTCAGCATGGAGGTGGCCGCCTCCAAGGGGCTGCCCGTCCTCAAGTACCACCTGCTGCCTCGGACCAAAGGCTTCACCACCGCGGTCCAGTGCCTCCGCGGGACAGGTAAGAGCTGCCTGCCCTGACCACCACCAGCCCAGACTCCCAGCAAAGTGAGAAATGAAATCAGTGATTTGCCAGAAACCAAATGAGTGAGTTCTGTGTAAAATACAGAATGCCAGTGGCATTAAAAGGAGATCTGAGTTCGTGGATTTACATGTTGTAAGATTCTTGTGTCATTTTTTGAGGTGGTAAAATACTAGTTAATGGAAAACAACTAAAGTGATAATGTTTTAAAAAGTATATAACTGAAAACCTTATAAAGGAAAAAGTATATATACAATTAATCCAAAAGGATGGCAAAATCAAAGAAAGGGACAAAGCACAGGATGGATAGGAAACAGCCAGACAGAGCTTTAAACACAAGTGACTCAACTAAACGCCCCAATGAGAGATGGGAACCCTCAAAACGGGCATCCAGATGGAGAGTCACGGTGGGCCAAGCTGCCGGATGTCACCTGTCACCCTCTGCGCCCTCCCTGTAGTCACAGCTGTGTACGACGTCACGCTGAATTTCCGAGGAAACAAGAACCCGTCTCTGCTGGGGATCCTCTATGGGAAGAAGTACGAGGCGGACATGTGTGTCAGGTGAGCTGCTGCCGGCGGGGGCGGGGCCGGCGGGGGCGGGGCCTGGCTGGGGCGGGGCCTGGCTGGGGGCGCACCTGCGGGATGGCCCGGGAGCAGCTCCTCCAGGTGTACAGCATGACGGCGTATTCCTGGCCTTCCTCCAGCATCTCGTTCTGCAAGGGCGCACCGGGCAAGTCAAAGGCAAGCAGGACCTTCACAAACTGCTGACACGCACAGCCACAACCCAGCGGGAAGGGCCAGGAAGCGGACTGCAGTCTCAAAGTATTTTTAAGATGCATTGACATGCCCACAAGGTTTGATCTAATAACTTCACTTGTACAAATCTAGCCGGGGAGAGTAACTATGTAGTTAGGAAGATACTCATCATAGAACTTATTGTAAGAAAGCATGGCAAACTAAGTAAACATGCAAAAACAGTTAAATTTTGATCATCTCGTTCTGCAAGGGCGCACCGGGCAAGTCAAAGGCAAGCAGGACCGTCACAAACTGCTGACACGCACAGCCACAACCCAGCGGGAAGGGCCAGGAAGCGGACTGCAGTCTCAAAGTATTTTTAAGATGCATTGACATGCCCACAAGGTTTGATCTAATAACTTCACTTGTACAAATCTAGCCGGGGAGAGTAACTATGTAGTTAGGAAGATACTCATCATAGAACTTATTGTAAGAAAGCATGGCAAACTAAGTAAACATGCAAAAACAGTTAAATTTTGAGCATTTACCAAATGGACCAGACAGCTATTAAAAATTACTTCATCTGGTGTAATTTAATGACATATCGAAATGTTCATTAAATTATTAATATACATAGTTATAACAACAATGCCATTCACTTCTGCAATCTAAATCCCATATGGCTGTGTGCCTGGTATCCTTGAGCACAAATATAAACAAAGAAGAGTGGGCTTGCTGATGCTGACAAAGGTTTTCTCTGGGCCACAGAAGCCAGATTTTCGGAAAGAGCATGCACTGTTCTTAGCAATAGAGTAATACCAAAAGAAAAAAAGACATCTGCCATTCAGACATGTCAACCCCTGCCCTCCCACTGAGGAAACCATGTAGTTACCATGCTAGAATGGACGGTTGCTTGTTCAATGTATCTTGCAATGCCGGTAACAAATGCATTTCTGTCTTCAAAATTAGTGTTGAAATTTGGCTGGAAGGAAAAAGAAAACCATCACATGGAGGTCAGCATCACGGGTCGCGTGTCCTGCAGCTGCCCAGCACCCACCTGGTAGAGCAGTGAGGATGGTGGGGGCTCGATGCAGGGCTGCTGGTCAGGCAGAGGCAGCTCTTCCAAGAGGTCCACGTTAGACAGTGCATCCTCCAGCGTCACTTGGGCTGTCATCCTGGCCTAGAACCAAACACAAAGCCCCCTGTACTGTGAGCAAGGGCATGACAGTCCCTTCAGGGTGGGGTACTTACGGTCCTGCTCCCCTGTGCCTTCTTCTTAGGGAGCTAGGGATGGCAGAGGCATCTTAGACTGTCCCTGGGGTTGGCATCTATCTCGGGCCTCATCAACAGGGGAGTCACAACACAGCTGCTGCTGGTCGTGGTATAGGGCACAAGGGTCAACCCACGTGCCATGGCTTCCTGCCACCCTCCCACCTCAGGGCCATCATTCTGGAGAGCTCTCCGCGAGGGTCTGACAACCCCTTCATTGAGCTGGGGGCAGGAACAGTTCCTCCAGTACTACGTCTGTCCTCAGGAGGCCAGCACAGCCTCGGATGGGCAACAGTGCTTCCAACCAATGACACTTCCTAGGGGCGTCCTCCGAGCAGGGCCACACGCTTGGGATGAAGATGCACAAAGCCAGTGCCCTGACTCCAAGAATACAGGACAGCCTGCAGGGCCCAATAAGGTGAGGGCCTCTGGCTATCACCTCAGGGCCATCATTCTGGAGAGCTCTCCGCGAGGGTCTGACAACCCCTTCATTGAGCTGGGGGCAGGAACAGTTCCTCCAGTACTACGTCTGTCCTCAGGAGGCCAGCACAGCCTCGGATGGGCAACAGTGCTTCCAACCAATGACACTTCCTAGGGGCGTCCTCCGAGCAGGGCCACACGCTTGGGATGAAGATGCACAAAGCCAGTGCCCTGACTCCAAGAATACAGGACAGCCTGCAGGGCCCAATAAGGTGAGGGCCTCTGGCTAAGGAAAGGAAAAAGGGAGAGAGGGCCACTGGCAGAGGACTGAGAGCCTGAACTCTGTGACTGCCATACAGAAGCACAGAAAAGGAGACAGACTTCATCTGATACATCTGTGCTGGCTCCAGAGGGGAGGCGTGAACATACTCCAGCTTGCCTCCCGCTCAATGTTGCTGTGATCCTGCGTGGGACTCAGGGAGCAACTCTAACTCCAGATGGACATGTGAAGCAGCCCTGACCCCAGCAGGATAGGTGGGGCAGCTACACTTCCAGGCAAGAATACTGGAGTGGGTTGCCATTTCCTTCTCCAGGGGATCTTCCCAACCCAGGGATCGAACCCAGATCTCTTATTAAGTCTCCTGCATTTGCAGGCTACTTCTTTACCACTAGCGTCTCTTGGGTACCCAAGAAGACAGTTTCCTGTGAATAAACATATACATCTATCTGGTGAGATTACATGAATCTATGCATACAAAATGAAACTGTTAGGGGAAGCACACTGATTGAAACCGCCCACTCTGGCCAAGCACCATAGTAAACATTTGCATGAGTTGTTTAAGGACAGCAGGTCCCGGTAAGGAACAGGGAACTAATAAGCCTCCACCAACCAGAAGAGTTTGGGAAAGGTCAAAAGGAGACACCACCTGTCTGACCACCCCCCAGAATCTTCTCTGGCATCCACCTTGGCTGAACAAGGCGTGCACCACCAGGAAGGACTCTGAGTAAGAATGATTGGCTAAGAACAACCCAGAAACTAATCCCATCACCATAAAACCCGAGACTGCAAGCCATTTGACAGAGCAGTTCTCCTGGCTTCCCTTACCCTACTGCTCTCCACCCGGGTGCCCTTTCCCAATAAAATCTCTTGCTTTGTCAGCACATGTGTCTCCTCAGACAATTCATTTCCAAGTGTTAGACAAGAGCCCAGTTTTGGGCCCTGGACAGTGAGACCAGAGCCAGGCCCCAGACGGCCACAGGAGGCACACACAGGACAGATCCAGAAGGCACTGCTGAGCTCCAAAGACAGGAGTGACACTGCACCATAGTCCAGAGAGGACAGGTCAGAACTGTCGCCTAAATCAAAGCAGGCTGTTTCCCAGCTAAAACAAAACAACATTTCCTAGGATTTCAACAAGACCCAGAGTCTCACACTATAATATCCAAAATGTCCAGCTGCAATCCAAACTATTCAGTAAAGAACCAGTAACATCTTAGCTCCTACGGGAAATGATGAGCAACAGATACCAGAGCCAAATAATACAGATGCTACAATTATCTACCAGACTTAAAGTACCTACTATCAAAATGCTCTAAACAAACATGGCACTCCTGAACTGAACAAAAAAACTGAACGTCACAGATAAATAAATAAATAACTGAATGGAAATTTAGAACTAAAAAATACATCATCAAAAAAATCTACAAACAATAAATGCTAGAGAGGATGTGGAGAAACGGGAACTCTCTTGCACTGCTGGTGGGAATGTAAATTGATACAGCTACTATGAAAAAGAATATGGAGAATCCTTAAAACACTAGGAATAAAACTACTATATGGCCAAGCAATCCCACTACTGGGCATATACCCTGAGAAAATCATAATTTAAAAAGACCCTTGTATCCCAATGTTCACAGCAGCACTATTTAGAATAGCTAGGACATGCAAGCAACCTAGATGTCCATCAACAGATGAATGGATAAAGAAGCCGTGGTACATACAAACAATGGAATATTACTCAGCCATAAAAAGGAAATAATATGAATCAGATGAACTGAGGTAGATGAGCCTAGAACCTATTATACAGAGTGAAGTAAGTCAGAAAAAAAATTATCATATATTAACACATATATATATGGAATCTAGAAAAATGGTATTGATGAACCTATTTGGAGGGCAAGAATAGAGACACAGACATAGAGAACAGACTTGTGGAGATAGACGGGAAGGACAGGGTGGAACAAACTGAGAGAAGAGCACTGCCATATATACACTACCGTGTAAAGAGGTAGCTGCCATAAAAAGGAAATAATATGAATCAGATGAACTGAGGTAGATGAGCCTAGAACCTATTATACAGAGTGAAGTAAGTCAGAAAAAAAATTATCATATATTAACACATATATATATGGAATCTAGAAAAATGGTATTGATGAACCTATTTGGAGGGCAAGAATAGAGACACAGACATAGAGAACAGACTTGTGGAGATAGACGGGAAGGACAGGGTGGAACAAACTGAGAGAAGAGCACTGCCATATATACACTACCGTGTAAAGAGGTAGCTAGCGGGAAGCAGCTTATACAGCACAGGCAGCTCCGCTGGGTGCTCCGTGATGACTTAGAGTGCTGCGGTGGGGGTGGGGGGTGGCAGGTCAAGTAGGAAGGCATGCCATGTATACACATGGCTGATTCATGATGTTGTATTCCATAAACCAATACAATACTGCAAAGCAATTACCCTCCAAATAAACATAAATTTAAAAAATACGATACTGAAATTTAATGAACTCCCCACATGAGCTTAAAAGCAGAGGAAAGATTCAGTGAAGTTGGAGACAGAGCAACAGAAATAAGCTAATTTGAATGACAGAGGGGCAAAAAAGATTGAAAAAAATTAAGAACCTTGAGGACCTCTGGAACAAGAGAAAACTATCTAACAACTGTCTCATAAAAATACAAGAACAAGCTGGATCAACAGTTGAAAACACGACTAAAAACTTTGCAAATGTGGCCCTTTGCAAATGTGTCTACAGATTCAAGAAGCTCAGCAGACCCCAAACAAAGAAATCCCTACCCAGACAGATCACTCACACTGCTGAAAAATAAAGACAATGAAAAAAGATCTTAAAAATAGCCTGAACAAAGTGGTTCATGACCTAGAGAAGAATAATTTGTGAGAAATAAATTTCCATTGTTTATAAGCCAAAAAGAGAGAGACGGAGAGGAAGGGCTCTAAGAGGAGTTAAATAATAAAATGCAGACCTAAACCCAAACATATCAATAATTAGGTTTATCAAACTAAGTTGAAACACACCAATTAAAGACAGAGATTGTCAGAATGGATTTTAAAACTCCTGACCCAAGCCTATGCCAGCTGTAAGAAACTCATTTCAGACATAATGACACAGGTAGCTGATAGTAAACAGGGAAAAGAGAAATCAAGCAAGACTAGTCAAAGGAAGCTGGACTACTCAAGTGTCAGAGAGAGCTGGCTTCCAAGCAGGAAATGCCCAGGGATAAAGAGGGGGGTGCACAACGGAAGATCATTCAGAAAGGAAACAACCACGCTCAGTGTGAATGACTAACAAGAGAGGGTCAAACCAGGCAAACGCCGGCAGCCCCGAAAGGAGAAGTAACTCTGCCCTGGAGACAGCGACAGCTCTCAGCCAGCAACGAGAGATCAGCGGGGCAGGGAGGACAGACACCAAGGGAGCCGAGGCCTGCACTCCTCCCCCAGCCCGACAGCAGCACAAGGTCCATTCTGCGTGGTTCTCACCTTCCACGATAATGTGGAAAACAGCGGTTATTTTTCACAGCACTGAAAAAATCTCCCTTTCATTCCCAGCTTCCTTCTGTCATCACAACTTCCTATTCCACACCCTCAAGAAAGGAGCACCTCCAGGACAGGGGTGCACAGAGGCAAGTCTTCCTCCCGGTCACTGCCCTGCAGAGCCAGCGCAGGGGCCCCGGCGGTACCCATACAGGGCACCTCAAAGCTGATGGCCTCCAAGGAGCCAGGCTGCCCAACAAGGCCCCTGTGGTCCCACAGGGCTGCCTGGCCTTACCTCTGTGCCTCTCACGTCCACGGGTCAAGCCAGCCACCCAGGAACCACCATGCAGCCCACACGACCAGTTGCCTCGCTTTCCACTCAGTGCCCATGAGACCCGCTTCCTCCCACCCTCTGCCCAGGACAGGCCCGGAGCAGCCAGTGACAGAAGAGGTGTTGCGAGAGAGCTGCGGAAAGGCTCTGTGACACACTTGAGTCACGTCCTAGGGAAAAAGGTCAAATGTTCAACTTATTTCAAACCAGTGCTAAAGGACATTTTGTTTGCTGTGGCTTATATATACAATGGAATATTATTTGGTCTTAATGAGGAAGGGAATTCTGACACATGCAAGAACACAAATGAGCCCGGAAGTCATGCTAACTGAAATAAGCCAGCCACAAACGGGAGAGCACCGCACGATCCCACTCAGAGGAGAGCAGCCAAACCCAGAGAGAAAGCAAAACAGCGGCCACCCGGGCTGCAGAGCAGGAGACGGAGGGAACTGCTGTCTGATGGGCACAGCGTTCCTGTTTGGGAAGAAGGGAAAAGTTCTGGAGATGGACGGTGGTGACGTTTAAAATGGTAAAGTTTATGTTCTGCATATTTTACTACAATTAAAAATTAGGATAAAAAATTATCAATATTTATGGAAGATAAATCAGAAAATAAAGAAAAAGTAAAGGAAATTATCCATAATCCTCTGATCCTGAGGGAAGAAACAAGATGATGTCAGTTATTCTGTAAGCTGCGTTTCCCTTCCAACTTCCATAAAAACACTGAAGTTGTTGAACATCCTCTCACCGCATCCTTTAATCTTTGTGGGAACTACCAGTCAAGGCTCTCTTATCACACACAGAGGTTCTTTCCTAATTGCTGCATTTTCTTCTCCGTGCTTTTCGACCATGAACACACCCTACAAACATCCAAGTCCAGGGCCACGGGCGCCTCCATGACTCTCCAGCCCATGCTTCTTCCACAAAGAAGAAGCAGGTGTCTGCCTCATCTGTTAAGGAAACCTGGAACTGTCCGTTCTGAATTCAAGTCCCCAGTCTCCATCTCACCACTTTCTTTGACACCTCACAATTTCACCTCAAGATTCCATTTAAATCCATTTACTTTTCTCCATTTCTAGCAGCCACTCCCTTGTCAGGGGTGGCCCACTGCCCCAGGAATAAAATCCACACTCCCTGTCCCTGCTCCAGCACCCCAAATCCAGAATCTTGCCAGCCTCACCCTCTTCAGCCCACTGGGGTTTCCTCTCAGCACAACACAGGGGCCTTGTGTGTCTGGCCCCCCCCGCACGGCCCTGGGACAGAGCCTCAACTCCACCTCAAGGACTGACATACCATTGCAGTGTCAAAAGCCACAGTGCCAAAGCCCAAGAGTGTCACAAAGTAACACATCTGGAACACCCTCAAAACCTCCCTGCTGCCATGCAGGACTTCACAGTTTAACATTTCGATTACATTTCTGTCTCCCGTGGCTCAGCTCAGATGAGCTCAGTGCCCCCCACGGCTCAGGGCCTGGTCACAGCAGGATGGCATGTGGCCGCAGGCACAGAGGGACGGCCACGTGAGGACACGGTGAGGAGGTGGCCGTCTGCAATTCAAGGAGGGGCACCCGGCGGGAACCAGCCCTGCTCACACCTTGGTCTCAGACTTCTAGCCTCCAGATCCAGGAGAGAATACTTTTCTACTGCCTAAGCTGCTTGCCAGCAAAGGTCCGTCTAGTCAAGGCTATGGTTTTTCCAGTGGTCATGTATGGATGTGAGAGCTGGACTATAAGGAAAGCACCATGGTGTGCTGCCTGATGGAGAGCCCTTGATCACTGCCAGAACTGGTACTGGCATTATCACTCATCTTTTCTTCATTTTCTGTCTTTTCAGATACACTGTATAGTGTGTAGGTTGCATACCAGAAGTCTCTGTGATTTACCGGAACATTTTTGTTTCTACAGGGATTCAAAAGAATTTTAAACTTTAACCTTTCTTTCTTAAAAACAATATACCTGCTCTAACTTATGCATGTTTTCCAGACATTCCAAAATACAGTAATATCGACTATTAGTAAAATGATGCAATCTTTAGGTAAAATGGGACTTACCTGACTTCAGTTTAACATAGAAAAGTGGATTAATATTCTGAATGGCACTGGTAAAATCTAATAAACAGAAAGTTTCTTGAGTTGGAATTAAACACAATTTGACTAATTTGGTTTTCTTTAAAGTAGAATAATTTACCTATTTTGCTATCTCCTATGAAAGTAAACTCCAGACTTTGACATCTTTTTTTCCACATAGTTTCCTAGCTGGACTGTTTTAACAATGAAATGAGGGTTACTCATTCCCCTCCAAGGAGATTAAGAATCCTGATTTTACAGTAATCCTCATGTGCAATAGAAGAAGCAGGACATTATGAGAGACTGAAGATTCAGATAAAAGAAAGGCCAGTTCATTTTATATAAGCACTGTGTAAACAGGGCTACCTTTCTGTAACTCTAAGAAAGCTATTCTTCTTGATGAGTTAAGTGGATAGCTATCAATTTAAGTAAACTCCAGACTTTGACATCTTTTTTTCCACATAGTTTCCTAGCTGGACTGTTTTAACAATGAAATGAGGGTTACTCATTCCCCTCCAAGGAGATTAAGAATCCTGATTTTACAGTAATCCTCATGTGCAATAGAAGAAGCAGGACATTATGAGAGACTGAAGATTCAGATAAAAGAAAGGCCAGTTCATTTTATATAAGCACTGTGTAAACAGGGCTACCTTTCTGTAACTCTAAGAAAGCTATTCTTCTTGATGAGTTAAGTGGATAGCTATCAATTAAAACACGTACCTCTACACAGTGCAGAACTTAAGACTGAGATAAGAGAGTGTAAACAGTTCTACATTGTAGTTTCTATGATTCTGTTCAGAAAAATCAATTAGGTGAAGGGGAATCATCACAAGTGGATTTCGTGATGATTAAGATTTTCCTTAACTATTTTATTATATACTAAAAAGGTTAAAAAAAAAAAGAGTAGCTAACTAGGAGAAATAAGTATATTAGAGGTATATTTGGTAATAGTTTCACATCTTTTATCTCATCATTAATTTATTCTCCTTGATTCCCATTAATGAAGCCATTTGACATTTATCTCACCACTTTCTTTGACACCTCACAATTTCACCTCAAGATTCCATTTAAATCCATTTACTTTTCTCCATTTCTAGCGGCCACTCCCTTGTCAGGGGTGGCCCACTGCCCCAGGAATAAAATCCACACTCCCTGTCCCTGCTCCAGCCACCCCAAGTCCAGAATCTTGCCAGCCTCACCCTCCTCAGCCCACTGGGGTTTCCTCTCAGCACAACACAGCGGCCTTGTGTGCCTGGCCCCCCCCGCACGGCCCTGGGACAGAGCCTCAACTCCACCTCAAGCACTGACACACCTTTGCAGTGTCAAAAGCCACAGTGCCAAAGCCCAAGAGCGTCACAAAGTAACACATCTGGAACACACTCAAAACCTCCCTGCTGCCACGCAGGACTTCACAGTTTAACAACTCGATTACATTTCTGTCTCCCGTGGCTCAGCTCAGATGAACTCAGTGCCCCCCACGGCTCAGGGCCTGGTCACAGCAGGGTGGCATGTGGCCGCAGGCACAGAGGGAAGGCCACGTGAGGACACGGTGAGGAGGCGGCCGTCTGCAATTCAAGGAGGGGCACCCGGCGGGAACCAGCCCTGCTCACACCTTGGTCTCAGACTTCTAGCCTCCAGATCCAGGAGAGAATACTTTTCTACTGCCTAAGCTGCTTGCCAGCACAGGTCCGTCTAGTCAAGGCTATGGTTTTTCCAGTGGCCATGTATGGATGTGAGAGCTGGACTATAAGGAAAGCTGAGCACCAAAGAAGTGATGCTTTTCAACTGTGGTGTTGGAGAAGACTCTTGAGAGTCCCTTGGACTGCAAGGATATCAAATCAATCAATCCTAAAGGAAATCAGTCCTGAATATTCATTGGAAGGACTGATGTTGAAGCTGAAACTCCGATACTTTGGCCACCTGATGCGGAGAGCTGACTCATTTGAAAAGACCCTGATGCTGGGAAAGATTGAAGGTGGGAGGAAAAGGGGATGAGATGGTTGGATGGCATTACCGACTCAATGGACATGGGTTTGNAATATTCATTGGAAGGACTGATGTTGAAGCTGAAACTCCGATACTTTGGCCACCTGATGCGGAGAGCTGACTCATTTGAAAAGACCCTGATGCTGGGAAAGATTGAAGGTGGGAGGAAAAGGGGATGAGATGGTTGGATGGCATTACCGACTCAATGGACATGGGTTTGGCTAGGCTCCAGGAGTTGGTGATGGACAGGGAGGCCTGGCGTGCTACAGTTCATGGAGTCGCAAAGAGAGACCTGATTGACTGAACTAAACTGAAAGCTGCCTGGGGTATGGTTTTGTTCCAGTTGGGCTTCTCAGGTGGCGCTAGTGGTAAAAAAACAAAAAACAAAACTCGCTTGCCAACACAGGAGACATAGGAGATGGGGGGGTGACCCCTAGGTCGGGAAGATCCCACTCCAGTACTCTTGCCTGGAGAATCCCACTGACAGAGGAACCTGGCAGGCTACAGTCCATAGAGTCACAAAGACTTGGACACGACTGAAGCAACTTAGCACACACACAGCCTGAGCAGACTAACAGCTAAGATTGAGGGCAGCAGAATTGCCCAGACAGGGTACCTACCCCCTCGTGCTGGCATTTTTCTGATACATACATACTTGATGCACAAAAAGCAGACTGCTGGGAGCAAAGCAAAGACTTCCTGACCCACCAGGGAATAGGCATTGTCCAGGGTTTCTGTCCTCCAACAACATAAAAGCCAGGTATTTTTCTTCCTTGATTGATTTTTCAACAGCAGTTTTCAACCCTGTTTTTGATTCCTATAGTTTGCCAAGTTATAAAAATGAATTTAAATATGTCAGGGGAACTGTCTTTTAACAAGCTATTAACTAATTTATTTTGTAAGTTTAAATTTTTAAAACAAAGATTTCAGCTGGGACTCCCCTAACAGTCCAGGGGTTAAGACTCTGTGCTTCCCACTGCTGGGGCGCAGGTTCACCCCGGTTAGAAAAATAAGATCTGCATTTGGCCAGAAAAGAAGAGACAGGCTGATTTCACTGTGCTGCTGTTTGAGTGTCCCTGACTCAGGGAGCTCTGGGGCTTGGGGGACACCCGGCTCTGGACAACTAACTCCTCAGTATCCTCCCCAAGGGTAGGGTGGGTGAGAGCAGAGCCAGAACTGCGAGCTGGTCAACCTCATGCACACTGCACCACCACCTGCCCTGCTTGTTCAGATATCGGCACGTCCTGGGCTCCCACAGCTGGGCCTTCACACTCGGACAGTGGGCCTACACCCATGAGCTCAGGAGAGGACAGTGGGCAAGATCACTGGCGAGGCTGAGGTCCAGGATGCTATTCTGTGACACCTTACAACACTTGGAACCAGTGAGACCCAACTGCTTCCTCCTGCTACACTCCCTGCCCCCTGCCCTTGGGTGAGGGACCCCTAGGGCCCAGAGGCCTCTTCTGACTCGGCAGACACACCTTCTTGCACCTAGACTCAGGCTCAGCTCTGTGCAAGGCAGGGTTTAGAATCCTGCCTCCGTAAGACGCCCTTCCCTCTCCTGCCATGACATGAACCACTGCGTGGAGCTGCACCCACTCCCCCAGGACCAGCACCACAACAGTACTTCTGGCGAGGCTCACAAGCAGAGCCAGCTAGGGACCCTTCCTCCAGTCCCTCACCTGGACTTGGAATCTACAAATGACCAGAACTAGGGCCCAATGAAGGTGCCCTGGGAACCTCAGATGGCCACCACACGCAGGCATCAGATGACTCCAAGTGGGACCAGGAGACCCCACATAGGGGCAGCAACCTCAAGTAGGCAGGAGGCCAAGGTTCCTGCTGCCAGGCTAGAAACCCCCTGGCTGCTGACCCTCACATGGCACTGTCCGCCCCTCAGCCTAGCTTACCCTGCATCCTCTCAACTAGTCATCCTCACAGTCACCCTTAAGGTGGGGTCATCACGCTCTGACAGCTGAGCAGAGAAAAGCACGGAGCCCACGGCCACGAGTCAGGGATAGAGTCAGTGTGACCTCAGCGCAGCGATTTTCACAGGCATGATATCAGTGGCAGAGGAGCCAGCCACGTCTGAGGGCAGGAGAGGGGCAGCAAGAGCAACCAGCAGTTGGGGCCGAGTGGGCAGTGTTGGGGACGGGGACAGGGAGGTGCTAACAGGACTTCTGTGACTCACAGCAGCCACCACACACTTCAAAAGCAGGAACAGTGGATAACAGAACTTGTGTTGCTTAGTAAGTATCGTTTGACTATTTCCCCTGTCCCTGGACAGCATCAGAGTAGGTGGGCAGGAAGAAAGGGAAGCCTCCTCTGTTTGTAGGCAGTAACAGACAACAAATTCTTCCCTATATAACTCAACACTTTTTAAAAAGAACACTTAGGCCAGGCTGCAGAGCACTAATTGAAATTAAAGGGGAGAGACTAATTTTCAACCTGGTTGCAAGGGTGGCACCAAAATATTAAAAGGAAAAGAGAAACAAAGTGTGTATGTGTTTTCAATAAGCCACCGGATCGGAGAGAACACAGGCTTCCCCATGAGAACACAGGCTTCCCCATCAGAACACGGGCTGCAGAGACAAGACGAAACAATCTTGCATTTTAAAACAATGTGTTTTTCCAATTCCAGCTTCTTTCCCCAGATTAAGTGGGGTGGGGATAAAGAATGGGGCTGCTATAATCCCTAGGCAAAAAACTTCATAATTAAAACACAAACATCATCTTCTGCCCAAGAAGAGTATAGTAAATTTCTTTACTACTGAAGAAATTCAATTGTACAAAACATTAACTTCCATTCTCAAAAGCAGCACTGGTTTCTTCTGCAATTACCTCAAAAGAATCACTGTATCAACAGAGAAACAAAAACCAAGTTTGCTTGAAAATTGCAGTAAGGTGAAGTCTACGACAGAGCCCCCAAGGTGTCTTGAGTCTGTCAGTCCTCAGGTCCTGACACTGCCTCCTGCCCCTCCTACGCAGTCTGCAGGCCTGGGACAGGGTTTTCTCAAGACAGAGCAGTCTCTCTGCCTCCTGAATGCTTTCTCCCCAAGTGCCTGTCACTGCTCTACTCAGCCTGACTGGCCCCTTCCCAGCCTAGAGCACTCATATGCCACACTCAAGCCTGCCACGCTCCTTTTTAATTCCTTTTAACTATGCAAGTAGTACTCTGACCCTGTGGCTCTCCTGCTGACATGCTTACAGCTGTGGGTTTCAAACCACGTGCCCTGCATTCTGGGGAATCCTTTGCCCCACGATGGCAAGGGAGAGCAGTGCTGCATTTATCCATTTATGAACTGGGATGCCACCTGAGATTTTATGAAAAACTAATCTGAGGCAAATGTAAATCAATCAACAAAACGCAGGGCTGGGTGTACGATTCCACAGAATCAAGTCTCAACTGCTGAGATAAAGACGGTACTCGCAGCGTGCAGTGCCTACACCGGGCCCAGACTGATGCCCTGTGCTGAGCTCCACCCCTCCTGCCACCTCCTCCTCCACCACTCCTGCCCCTGCCCTTGGGGGGGAAATGGAAATGTTCTGCAGCTGCTGCGCCAGTACACCAGGCACACAGGTGAGCCCCATGAGACCAGCTCACTGCAGTGGGATGAGGCTGGGACAGCGGGAGGTTGATTTCCTCAATGGTCTGGGACCCTCGTCCACCAATGCCTGACCATTTATTGGTGATTGTGGTGGCCTTCGTCCTTTACACAGACTCCAGTGCATGTTTAAGACACTGGAGAAGATGCCAGTAGCAGCTCAGCATGTTCTTTCTAGGATGGAGTCAAGCTTGGCAGTCTCTGGCACTGGGGGTGGTCACACCACAGAGAGGTGCCACCAAACTTCCAACCAGGCTGGGGGCTCCCCGAAAGGAGAGCGAGCCCGCCACAAGCCTGACAACCATCCTGAGGGCCCGCCTGCCAGGGGCAGGGACATCCCCACTCACCACAGGGCAGGCCTGGCCCCACAAACGTGGACCTAGATGCTTCCTATCCAGGCTCCAGCCATCCCTCCATACTGGAAGGTGGCTCAACCTTGCTTACACAACCTCATAAATGCTCCTCAAGAACTCTGACCAGTAGTCCTTCTGAACCTTCCCTTCATGTGAGCCATCTTATTAATAACAGCTTTTTACCTTCTAGATAAAAGTCTAAGATGACCACATCTGGGCAGAAATGTCCAGTATAATCAGTCCTCCACATCCACAGATGCAAAACCTAGGGATACAGAGGACTGACTGTATTCACGGTACAACTTCTATTTTATATAAATGACTGTGGATTTCAGCATCCACAGAAGTTTCTGGAATCAACCTTTGGTGGATACCAAGGGGTGTCTGTGTTTTCAGGTGACTTTCTTGGCAGCACACCCCAAGAGGGGATTCTTTTTTTTTAATTGAACGATAATTGCTTTACAATATTGTGTTTGTTTCTGCCATACATCAACATGAATTAGCCATAGGTATACATATATCCCCTTCTTCCAAGAGGGGATTCTTAAATCCCATGAATGTCTGTCTTCAAAGCTGCAGGAGATGATCCATCAATCCTACTTTTGGCCATTTATCCAAAGGAGACAAAATCACTAATATCGGGACTTCCCTGGTGGTTCAGCGACTAAGACTCCGCGCTCCCAATGCGGCGTGCCGGACTTCGATCCCTGGTCAGAGAACTAGATCCCATAAGCCTCAACTGAGGCCCAGCACAGACAACAAAAAAAGATGTCTGTACCCCATGTTCACTGTAGTATTATTGACAGTAGTCAAGATATATGTGATGCTAAGTGAAACAAGTTAGAGAAAGACAAACACCCTCTGATCTTACTGCATGTGGAATCTTAAAAAGAAAACAAAGCTCATAGATAGATAATACATTGGTGGTGGCCAGAGGTGTGGAGTGGGAGAATTGGGTAAGGGTGTCAAAAGCTACAAACCTCTAGCTATAAAAATAAACAAACAAGTCATGCAGATGCAATGTATAGCATGGTGACTGTAATTAATAATACTGTATTGCATATTTGATTTCAAAGCTGCAGGAGATGATCCATCAATCCTACTTTTGGCCATTTATCCAAAGGAGACAAAATCACTAATATCGGGACTTCCCTGGTGGTTCAGCGACTAAGACTCCGCGCTCCCAATGCGGCGTGCCGGACTTCGATCCCTGGTCAGAGAACTAGATCCCATAAGCCTCAACTGAGGCCCAGCACAGACAACAAAAAAAGATGTCTGTACCCCATGTTCACTGTAGTATTATTGACAGTAGTCAAGATATATGTGATGCTAAGTGAAACAAGTTAGAGAAAGACAAACACCCTCTGATCTTACTGCATGTGGAATCTTAAAAAGAAAACAAAGCTCATAGATAGATAATACATTGGTGGTGGCCAGAGGTGTGGAGTGGGAGAATTGGGTAAGGGTGTCAAAAGCTACAAACCTCTAGCTATAAAAATAAACAAACAAGTCATGCAGATGCAATGTATAGCATGGTGACTGTAATTAATAATACTGTATTGCATATTTGAAGGTTGCTAAGAAAATAGATTCTTAAAAGTTCTCATCAGAAGACTGTGAAGGTAATAGATACCTGGACGGAGAAGGCAGTGGCAACCCACTCCACTACTCTTGCCTGGAAAATCCCATGGACAGAGGAGCCTGGTGGGCTGCAGTCCATGGGGTCGCTAAGAGTCGGACATGACTGACTCTTTCACTTGTCACTTTCCTGCATTGGAGAAGGAAATGGCAACCCACTCCATTGTTCTTGCCTGGAGAATTCCAGGAACGGGGGAGCCCGGTGGGCTGCCGTCTATGGGGTCGCACAGAGTCGGACACGACCGGAGCAACTTACCAGCAGCAGCAGTAGCAGACGTACTGTGGTGATCATTTCACAACAGATACATATATCAAATAATTATACTGTATACCTGAAACTAATAAATGTTGCATGTCGTTATTTCTCAATTCTTTTTTTTTTTTAATTTCTCAATTCTGAAAAAGCTACAGGTGGATTCAGGTGAGGATCCCCAGAGGGTCCCAAAGATACCAGCATGGACAGCATCCAGGGGTCACTTTCGTGTTTACAGTTTACTGAGCAGAGCCACATCTAAATGTGCTTATATAGAGAACAGATGATAAATAAGCACCCGCTGCTGCACAGCACACCCTGACAGCCTACAGGGGAAAGGAATGCAGAAAAAAAGAGGAGATATATGTGCCTGTGTAACTGACTCACTTTGCTGTATACCTGAAAGTGACACAACACTGTCAATCAACCACACTCCAATAAAAATTTAAAAATAAACACTAAAAACTGGAATATTAAAAAAATAAACGTGCTTTGAATTTGTATTACTTTTATTCCTATGAAGCAATTTGAACAAATTTTCACACAGCAATCCAGTTTTTTTCTTCTGTGACTTGCCAGTTTGGTTTATTTTCTTGTTATTTTTGTCCTTTGAAACCTCATCAATGGCAGGTACTCACTTTATCTCTATCTCTGATACTAGGGACATTAAAACTGTGTGAAAGTTGCTACAAAAATGTTTCCCAGTCAGATGTTTCCCTTGCCTTCTTAAGTCACTTAACTTTTTCTTTGAAAACTCAGTTTAAAATATTTTTACCATTATCAACTTTTCAGCCTTTTCCCTTTGGAATCTTTCACTTACAAATTTATCAGGTAGGAAGAACTCTACCAGCCCCATGAAGCCATTAGGGAATGAAGTAGTTTCTAACTCACAGTCCCTACTTGAGCAAAATGCTGACCTCTGTCAGAAGTCAAACAACTGCCCATCTGAGAAACATTTCTGAGACAGCCGGTAATCTCAAAGATTTAAGTTGAAAACAATAGTGAGATTAAGAGAAACATTTCCTAGACTCTGGCCACTCTCACTTTGTTATGTTAAAACGATGCTATAAAGACAGGTGAACCACCATCCACAACAAAAGCTAAGGTCCTGACTGTTATATACAGCAATCCCACCTGGGCATAAATCCCCTGCCTTTTTGTGTATATAAGCTGCACTTCACCTATATATATTCTCAGAAAAGTACTTCTAAAACTCAGTCTTTACAAAAGAGTATCATGCTGTTCTGAACTGTCTGATTTATTTTCTTCACTATTACTAAAAGGATCCACACACAGTCACATACTGCTCTGAAGCACTGTTTTGATAGATATATACTATTCCACTGAATGAATGAATCAATCTGGTCTTTGTTACGGTAAACTGTGAGGAAAATTGCTGCATACTAATACGGGCAATGGGTCCTCTAGGACAGGATCAGAAAACTTTTTCTATAAAGGGCCAGAGTTGGCAATTGTTCTGTGGGTTTGCAAAAGAATATCCTTACCCTCAGGAAACACACACAGGTATTGAGGTATTTTTGTTTTTGCAATTTTTGCAAGTGTGAATTTATTTTAAAACAGTAAAAAATGGAATATCCCTCCAAAAACTTCTTGTGAACATAAAGGAAAGAGAATGAAAAATGTTGAAAACCCCTGCAGAGTGACTCCTCACTGCTGTTCTCCAAAGCAAGTTATACATTTGCACACAGTTCAGTTCAGTTGCTCAGTCATGTCCAACTCTTTGGAACCCATTAGACTGCAGCACGCCAGGCTTCCCTGTCCATCACCAACTCCCAGGAGCTTCCTCAAACTCATGTCCATCGAGTTGGTGATGCCATCCAACCATCTCATCCTCTGCCATCTCCTTCTCATTCTGCCTTCAATCTTTTGCAGCATCAGGTGGCCAAAGTATTGGAGCTCCAGCATCAGTTCTTCCAATGAAAATTCAGGACTGATTTCCTTTGGGGTTGACTGGTTTGATCTCATTGCAGTCCAAGAGGCTCTCAAGAGTCTTCTCCAACACCACAGTTTAAAAGCAACAATTCTTCGACACTCAGCTTTCTTTATAGTCCAACTCACACATCCATACATGACTACTGGAAAAACCATAGCTTTGACCAGACAGACCTTTGTTGGTAAAATAATGTCTTGCTTCTTAATATGCTGCCTAGTTTGGTCATAGCTTTTCTTCCAAGGAGCAAGCGTCTTTTAATTTCATGGCTGCAGTCACCATCTGCAATGATTTTAGAGCCCAAGAAAATAAAGTCTGTCACTGTTTCCATTGTTTCCCTATTTGCCAGGAAGTGATGGGACCAGATGCCATGATCTTAGCTTCCTGAATGTTGTTTTAAGCCAGCTTTTTCACTTTCCTCTTTCACTTTTATCAAGAGGCTCTTTAGTTCCTCTTCACTTTCTGCCATAAGGGTGGTGTCATTTGCATATCTGAGGTTATTGATATTTCTCCCGGCAATCTCGAGTCCAGCTTGTGCTTCATCTAGCCTGGTATTTCGCATAATATACTCTGCATATACGTTAAATAAGCAGGGTGACAATATACAGCACTGTTGTACTCCTTTCCCAATTTGGAACCAGTCTGTTGTTCCATGTCTGTATTCAAACTGCTGCTTCTTGACCTCATACAGACTTCTCAAGAGGCAGGTAAGGTGGTCTGGTATTCCCATCTCTTGAAGAATTTTCCACAGTTTGCTGTGATCCACACAGCCAAAGGCTTTGGCGTAGTCAATAAAGCAGAAGTACATGTTTTTCTGGAATTCTCTTTGTTTTTCCTATGATCCAACGGATGTTGGCAATTTGATCTCCGGTTCCTCTGCCCTTTCTAAACCCAGCTTGAACATCTGGAAGTTCACGTACTGTTGAAGCCTGGCTTGGAGAATTTTGAGCGTGTGAGATGAGTGCAATTGTGTGGTAGTTTGAACATCCTTTGGTATTGCCCTTCTTTGGGACTGGAATGAAAATTGACCTTTTTCAGTCCTGTGGCCACTGCTGAATTTTCCAAAATCGCTGGCATATTGCATGCAGCACTTTAACAGCATCATCTTTTAGGATCTGAAATAATTCAACTGGAATTCCACCACCTCCACTAGCTTTGTTTGTAGTGATGCTTCCTAAGGCCCACTTGACTTCACATTTCAGAATGTCTGGCTCTAGGTGAGTGATCACTCCATCGTGGTTATCTGGGTCATTATGATCTTTTTTGGATAGTGCTTCTGTGTATTCTTGCCACCTCTTCTTAACATCTTCTGCTTCTGTTAGGTCCATACCATTTCTGTCCTTTATCGTGCCCATCTTTGCAGGAAATGTTCCCCTGGTACTTTTAATTTTTTAAAGAAATCGCTAGTCTTTCCCATTCTATTGTTTTCCTCTATTTCTTAGCATTGATCACTTAGGAAAGCTTTCTTTTCTCTACTTGATATTCTTTGGAACTCTGCATTCAGATGAATATATCTTTCCTTTTCTCCTTTGCCTTTACCTTCTCTTCTTTTCTCAGCCATTTGTAATGCCTCCTCAGAAACCATTTTGCCTTTTTGCATTTCTTTTTCTTGGGGATGGTTTAAATCACCGCCTCCTGTACAATGTCACAAACCTCCATCCATAGTTCTTCAGGTAGTCTGTCTATCAGATCTAACCCCTTGAAACTATTTGTCACTTACAGTGTATAATCGTAAGGGATTTGATTTAGGTTATACCTGAATGGTCTAGTGCTTTTCCCTACTTTCTTTAATTTGAATCTGAATTTTGCAATAAGGAGTTCAAGATCTAAGCCACAATCAGCTCTAAGTCTTGTTTTTGCTGGCCATATAGACCTTCTCCATCTTGGGCTGCAAAGAATATAATCTGATTTTGGTATTGACCATCTGGTGATGTCCACATGTAAAGTTATCTCTTCAGAGTAAAACACATCTTTCGAGTCTGAGTATCTGCCTTGGAAATCCCTGTTGTCTGCCCAGAGTCCTGTACTCTTGAAGAAAGCTTCTGACACAACAGAAATCTGGGCTGAGGACCACACATCCTCAAGCAATTCAGCCCTCAGCAGTGATCATTTTCGTTCTATAATCAAGTGTTTCAGAGTAGTGCAACTGCAGAGTAGTGGCCTTTGTTTAAAATATATATACACTCCAAAAGTTTAGCTTCAATTACTTAAAATTTGACACTCCCAGATTTTTACAATCTTAAGAAACCAGCTTATACAAAATAGCAAGAGATCCTAAAAATATAAAACCATTTCCACTTCTGGCCCAGAAAAACAGCAGCAAAACTCTCTCTCAAGAGACATGTACCAAAATGCTTATGACTGAGATAAGATGCTGCTTCTGGGACTTCCTTCACAACAGCACAGTGTGGGGCAGGGGTTACAGAAGAGCTCAGACCACTAATGAGGGTTCATAATACTATTTTCCATGCCTCTGCACATTAAGGAACTGCTTTCAACGAACAGTTTGATAGACATACATGTGAGATTTCAGATTTCAGACTGAGCTAGAATGTGCAATCACTGCTTCATCCCTGCAGGTGATGTAGCAGCTAGTGGCTCTGCCTGTATGCAGCCACTGGGCCCTGAGGCCACCTTATTTAAAGTTCCTTCGTGTACAGTTCTAATTGTCCACATCTTCTTTTCCCCTGTTGTACTTAGAAAGCCTTCAAGAGGTAAGAATTTTTGCAAACAAACATTTTCAGGCTACTACAAAGCTGAAAGGGTAAGTACACGTATATCTCGGGAGATATTGCAAGTTCAGTTCCAGACCATCACAATAAAGCAGATACTGCAGTAAAGGGAGTCACGCAATGTTTTCGGTTTCCCAGAGCATCTAAAGTCATGTTTACACTATACTGTAGCCTATTAAGTGTGGGATAGCATTATTTCTTTAAAAATAATGTATGTGTGTGCTCAGTTGTGTCCGACTCTTTTTAAGACCCCATGGACTATAGCCCACCAGGCACCTCTGTCCATGGGATTATCCTGGCAAGAATACTGGAGTGCTTTGCCATTACTCTTCCAGGTGATCTTCCCCATCCAGGGATCAAACCCATGTCTCCTGCGGTTCCTGCATTGGGAGGCGGATTCTTTTACCACTGAGCCACCTGGGAAGCCCAAAAATAATGTACAGACTTAGTCTAAATAATAGTGGCTGATATACAAACGTGCTGAATGTGACTGATGCACGCTGCCCTGCCCCAATGTCCTGTATCTCTTTTGCCACCATTCAAACTTGACCATACTTTTAAGTAAAACAGTAGAATATTTTTATTTAACATTGTGCACAAGAAATTCAAGACTATATTTTTGACAACAGCACTTAACCAAGACCAGAAATTCACTGTACTTTAGTATCACTTGTGAGTTGGAAATAATGTGTAGGGTTCCCCTGTGATAGCAGAGGTGACAGGCCACTAGTCCCATAGGAATGTCAACCAAGAGTATTAGAAGACAATACTGGAGGGAAAATAATGAGGGTGCTAGAAAAGTATTTTTAAAAGCATGCCATTGTGGTAATGTAAAAGCAGCTCAGAATCTTGGTATTGAGCGACTACATAATGGTTGTGTCTCTTCAAAAAGTAAAAATGAAGTATATACCTTAATTTAAAAATATGTTACTGCTAAAAAAAGATAACCACTGTCTGAGGCTGCAGCAATAATAACATAACACAGCATATTCATAACATCAAAGATCACTGATCACAGCAACTTTCCTGGTGGCCCAGTGTGCTTCCAATGCAGGGGGCGCGGGTTGGATCCCTGGTTAGGGAACTAAGATCTCACATGCTGCGTGGCCAAAATAAATAAATAAAAATTTTTTTTTTTTTAAAGATCACTGATCACAGATCAACCTAACAAATATAAAAACGATTTAAAAGTTTAAAATACTGCAAGAACTGCCAAAATGTAACACAAACACATGATGTGAGCAAACATGGAAGCAAAAATGGCACGAACAGCTTTGCTTTATGTAGGCCCACCACAGACTCAGCCTCCAGAGAAACCTGCGTGCAGGCCAGGGAGCAACAGTCAGAACTGGACACGGAACAACAGACTGGCTCCAAATAGGAAAAGGAGGACGTCAAGGCTGTATATTGTCACCCTGCTTATTTAACTGCTATGCAGAGGACATCATGAGAAATGCTGGACTGGAAGAAACACAAGCTGGAATCAAGACTACCGAAGAAGTATCAATAACCTCAGATATGCAGATGACACCACCCTTATGGCAGAAAGTGAAGAGGAACTAAAAAGCCTCTTGATGAAAGTGAAAGAGGAGAGTGAAAAAGTTGGCTTAAAGCTCAACATTCAGAAAACGAAGATCATGGCATCTGGTCCCATCACTTCATGGGAAATAGATGGGGAAACAGTGGAAACAGTGTCAGACTTTATTTTTGGGGGCTCCAAAATCACTGCAGATGGTGACTGCAGCCATGAAATTAAAAGAC